>CAWUFW010022769.1:0-88707 GCA_963921515.1 Calotriton arnoldi | reverse complement strand
TTACGATACCCGGCGTAAAAAATCCGCCAGGCATGGAAGCGGCAAAAATCCGCCCGCACACACCGTCTGAACACCGACCACGCCATTACGATTACACAAACCGAAAACCGCCATCGGCGGAAAATCACACAAAATACCGCCCGCCAACGTCCGAGTCGGAGTCAAACCGCCCGCCACGGACGGAAACACGCACGACAACACAAAACCGCCCGCCCTCACGGCCGACACACCGCACGTGAAATTACGATCGCACCGCCATGAGCGCGGGAAAACCACAAATATACCGCCCGCCAGCGCAAACAACGCCGATGAGAATCGACACGGCAGAAGCCATGGCGCCCACGTACCTGCACAGAAACCATCCGCTCACAAAACCAATAGCACACAACATGGCCAACAAGTCCACACAGCAAGGCACGCACAAATACACAAGCACAGTACACATCCCGAAAACACCCCCGGACAAACAAAAAATACAAAGGCCAGAACCCCAGACACAACACACCTGAAAACAACAGACCATGAGGACACACCCACATAGGTGAGTACAAAAGCAGCACTCCCACAGACCACAACCCCTTGCTACATTGCAAACCAGAGAGGAGAGGAGAGGACACAGTGACACAGCAAGGACAGCAGCACACCACAGAAACGCACACATCACAACCACCACCACCACCACCACCACCACCAAACACCTGCACCACAAACCCCTGCACATTACACAACACACACCGCACCAGCACCACAAACACCATGGCACCACAAAGAATGCCCAAGTACACGCCCATTGAGCTGACGGTCATGGTCGACGAGATCATCAAGGTGTACCCACAAATCTATGGGAACATGGTCCAGCACACACCACTAGCCACCAGAAACAGAATGTGGAACCGGATCGTAGACCAGGTCAATGCAGTCGGGACCCTGCCCAGGAACAGAGGAGAAATAAACAAACGTTGGAATGACGTAAAGAGCCTGGTCAAGAAGAAGGAGGGCAAAAACAGAGAGCTGGCTGCCGTCACTGGCGGAGGGAATCCCGCGCTCTTCAAGACCTTCAAAGCGTGGGAGGAGAAGGTGCGAGTCATAATACATCCGGAGATCCTCGCCGGATTAGCAGGGGAGTGGAGGCTGGTAAGTACAAACTAATGTATACCAGCACACCGCTATGTACTCACATGCACTACCACCATGCCACAGCTCCCAGGGACAAACACCCCCATGTCCAGCACACAATACACAACACATCACACACACATGCAACAGACACCACCACACACAGCCCAAACCGAACAACTGTAACATACGTGGGGACATGTGTACACTCAGCCAGCCACGTAACCACCAACAGGTCCCCAAATATGCCAGAAGCGCCACAACGAGCACCCACCACACCCATGTGTCCGCCACAGCTGCACTAACCGACAAGTAACAGGTAAGTGGCAGGAACACAAAGTGCAGTGGGTGGGACGGTGGACAGCCCAAGTACAACACACACCAGGCCCCTAGTCCCACAGCACAGCAAGGAGGAGCATCCCCACACCCCACAGCCACGTGTCAGCCACCGCAGTGCACAACGACAGCCGAAAGGCAGACATCACGGTCCACAGCAATCGGTGTCAGTGGGTGTCCAGCCACCCCCACGACCCACAACACCCCCCCACCCCCACAGACCTGCAACATGGAGCACCCCCGCTAAGAGCCATGTGGCATCCAGTACAGTGCACGCACGAACAACTTGCAGGTGGGAAACTGGACAGGGCTGGATTACTGGAGGCATGAGGACCATAACACGACCAACACATGGGACATGTCACGTAGCAGACGAACACGCAGCACCGCCCACCGTCACGAACAAGTGAACAATGTGCACACGGACATGAACAACAGACTCACACCCCACATGACCCATCACAGACATAGCAACACCCAAGGAGCCACGTCTGCATGCACAAGCCACACTGAATATAGTACCACACGGCAGCCACTGTGCAACTCATCACACACAACCGAAACACCATTGAAGTCCTGTCCATGTAGCCCCTACTGCCTGTCAACCACACACCCCACAACTACGCCTATGTAAGACAAACAACACTAGACGCAACAGAGCGGAACAACATAAATGCACACGAACACCACTGAACCCATCAAACACACAGACACACCATGCACATACAACATACCATCCATCCCATCCGTCAGCCCCAGTCTCATGAAAGGCATGTCATCCGCACAGCTGCCACACATACAGCAGTCACGCTAAGATACATGCCCATGACCAACCATGTGCCAGAAGTCAATGAAGCGCACGACACACTGTGAGCAACAACACACAACATGGGCCACACCCCCGAGCACTGCAGTGATGCACATGGCACAGGGCAGCACGCACACCAAGGAGATGGGACAACTGCAATACGTTGGCTGGCACACAACCATCACTCACTCATAACGATGCGTCCAATGCCATGTCCAGTAATCACAACAGACAGCAAATATGCAGGCCATGTCAAGCATGCACACACCTCAAACCATGCACTGTCATGCTGCCACAACACATGTCACGTTCGGCACCCATGGCTCACAGCATGTACCCCAAAAGCATATTCCCTCCCAAATGCGAATCTGGGGCATGGCCCCCATGTTGCCATATGCGTTCCTAAGCGTTCCATTTGAACCCCAAAAGCATATTCCCTCCCAAATGCGAATCTGGGGCATGGCCCCCATGTTGCCATATGCGTTCCTAAGCGTTCCATTTGAACCCCAAAAGCATATTCCCTCCCAAATGCGAATCTGGGGCATGGCCCCCATGTTGCCATATGCGTTCCTAAGCGTTCCATTTGAACCCCAAAAGCATATTCCCTCCCAAATGCGAATCTGGGGCATGGCCCCCATGTTGCCATATGCGTTCCTAAGCGTTCCATTTGAACCCCAAAAGCATATTCCCTCCCAAATGCGAATCTGGGGCATGGCCCCCATGTTGCCATATGCGTTCCTAAGCGTTCCATTTGAACCCCAAAAGCATATTCCCTCCCAAATGCGAATCTGGGGCATGGCCCCCATGTTGCCATATGCGTTCCTAAGCGTTCCATTTGAACCCCAAAAGCATATTCCCTCCCAAATGCGAATCTGGGGCATGGCCCCCATGTTGCCATATGCGTTCCTAAGCGTTCCATTTGAACCCCAAAAGCATATTCCCTCCCAAATGCGAATCTGGGGCATGGCCCCCATGTTGCCATATGCGTTCCTAAGCGTTCCATTTGAACCCCAAAAGCATATTCCCTCCCAAATGCGAATCTGGGGCATGGCCCCCATGTTGCCATATGCGTTCCTAAGCGTCCCATCTGAACACCAAAAGCAAAGTACAAACCAGACCCAGGATGGGCCAGGAGCCCGCATACACCAGAGTCACAATAAGTAGGGGCACAGCAACACACCCATCGGCATGGCCAATCCGTCCCATGCCACATGTGCACAGCACACAGTCCCATTGCCAAGCACACACAACTACAGATGCTACAGCCACACACACGCCTCCGGGAAACCCATGTACGAGATTGCACGAACTGTTAATGTCAGACGACAAATACATACTTCGCCAGGTGCAACACAATAACAAATCTCATTCTCTCCACAGGTGACGAACTGCTGGATGCTGGGGATGGAGCCAGCAGCCAGCACAGCCAGCCTACAAGCCCCCAACGAGGACACACGGATCTGGAGGATCTGTCCTCCTCTTCGGACACGGACCACCAAGCAGGCCCATCTGGTGTGGCAGGGCCCAGCCGCTCCCAGGACCCCTCCTACCCACCAACCCATCATCCAGGGCTGCTGAACATTCCCAGCCCCCTGCTGCCACTGTCGTTGCGGCCACACCCACGGTCATTGTGGCCACTACCACTGCCGCAACCGCCACCATCGCCGCACCGACCACCACCGCCGCCACCACCACCACGTCTTCGCTGGCACCAGCCCCAGCGCAGGTGGTGGCCCGGCCGACTGGATCCACCCTGGGAGCCACAGCGAGGACCGTGGTGAGCAATGTGGCTGAGTGGGCAGGCCGGTGGCAGCAGGACTGGTAGGAGGAGCAGGGTCAGGGAAACGCCAGCCTCCCCTGGGAGCCATGCCCTGCCTCAAATGGCCAGAGTCCTTGGGGCCTATGAAGAGGCCCAAGGACAATGGGTCCGGTCTGCTTCAGACACGCGTGAGGTGCTGGGGGTGCTGAGGTCCATGGACGCCCGTATGGGCCAACTCGTGGACCTCATGGGCCAGCTGGTGGTGGCGGTGAGGTCACAGCCAGGGACAGCAGCTCCCCTCCGCCACCACCTGCCGGGGCGCAGGGTGGAGCAGCAGTGTCCAGTTCCCCTGCGTCCACAGCCAGTGAGCACACCTCAACCACCAGCATGTCGCAAGCAGGCACCCCCTCGCAAACGTGGAAGGGGCCGTCCGAAGTGGAAACAGATCTCCCGGGAGGACTTCGCACGCTCCAAACGCAAGTGAGGCAGCCAGCCAGCCTTCCGCCAGCCTTCCTTGACCAGCCACTGCATTGACTTGGACTACGATCCCACTCCACACAGCCATCTGGATGGCATGTGTGTGTTGGACTATGGACATAGAACCAGTGGGTACACCCTGAGCATCACGCAGCCATGACCGACAGCTCATTGTCACTGCACGCACCACTTTTGTCATCACCTTACACACAATCACATGTCACAGTTTGTAATAAATGCACCTTTTACACTAACTGCTGTTTGTGCCCTGTGTTTTATTTGTACGGAATACAACGGCCACCTTGGGCGGAAAGGCACCTGATGCGTGGCATGGCAATTGAATCCGGAGGGCCTGTAGGGACCTAGGGGTGGGAGACAGAACAGGAGCACATTCAATGAGTGTGTCACACACCCATCACACAGTACATGTCAACAACTACAAGCAATGTACACACATCGCACAGAGCAATAGGGCACAATGCCACAGCCACCAACAGTGGCATACTACCCTGGCCATGGAGCGTTGACACACAGCACGCAGTGAACAAACGGCCACCCTGACACAGCACACACACACCTGCACAGATACAGCCACATCAGCCGTCGTACATGGACACTCACCGTCAAGTGAAGTAGCGGGCGATGAGCTGCTGCCGCACATTACCAGCTTCCTCCTCTCCGCTGTCCTCCTCACTCGAGCTGTCCTGGTCTGCGGGCTGGGGCCCTGGTTGATCTCCGTCATCCACGATGAGGGGGATCTGCTTCCGAATGGCCAGATTGTGCAGCATGCAGCACGCCACCACTATCCGGCACACCTTCTGTGGGGAGTACGCCAGCGCACCCCGGTGCGGTCCAGGCACCTGAACCTGGACTTGAGGAGGCCAAAGGTACGCTCGACCACACGTCTGGTCCTCCCATGTGCCTCATTGTAGCGATCGTCTGCTGGGGTGCGAGGATTCCTCAATGGACTGAGCAGCCATGCCCCATTCGGGTACGCAGAGTCACCTGGGTGTGAGGGACACAGAGAACCGTTGCAATTCCAACTGGACAGGGGACAGCATCGCACAACCAGCACGCTACACCACTCCACATACTCACCGACAATACAGGCACGATCCTGTTGCATATTGGACATCAGTCGTGGCAAGATGCTGTTGCGCATTATGTGTGCGTCATGGGCCGAGCCTGGGAACTTTGCACACACGTGGGTGATCACCATGTCCGCAAGGCACACCACTTGCACATTCAGGGAGTGCGTGTGCTTCCTGTTGCGGTACAGGTGCTCAGTGGCCTGTGGTGGAACAAGGCCGACATGTGTGCAGTCAATGGCTCCAACGACGTGTGGGATTCTGCCAAGGGCATAGAATGCACCCTTCACTGCCGCCAATTCACGAGCCCTGGGGAAGCGGATGTACCTGTTTCGGTACAGCATCATGGCTGCCAGTACATCCCTCAGCACCTTGCTGAACATGGGCTGGGACATCCCTCCTCCAATGCCCACTGTGTGCTGGAATGACCCAGTGGCGAAGAAATGCATGGCGGCCATCACCTTAGCCGTGGGGGTGACAGCAGTCGGATACACCCTGCGGGGACGGAGATGGGGTTCTAACATGGCACACAGTCGATGCAGGGTTGGCCTGTCCAGCCGAAACTTCCTAATAACCTCTGTATCGTCCATGTCCGCCAGCAATTGGTATGGGCGGTCAATGTTCGGTCTCCGCCTAGGGACAATGGCAGAGGACACATGTCAAAGCAACACGACACATAGCAATTTCGCATACACATCACTGACATGACTGAGCAAGCACATGAGCCACAGCCCAGCTGTCAAGCTGGGACGGCACGGCCACAATACACTTACACAGGTCTCCCAACAATGGCAATGGCTAGTGATACAAACCACTGCCATGTGCATGCACATGGGGATCTAGGCCCCAATGACTTGCGGGGCGTGCTGATGGGGACTGACTGCATATCCGTCAAGCGGCAACGCCACGGCAACATGAATGTCTGCTGAGCATGGAACTGCTTCCGCGGCTGGATGAGTATGGCACACGACGACGACGATGTGGGCACAGGCTGAGCGGCCAAAACAAGTGGGACCTGTGGCACGAGGGGATATGAGACAGTAGTAGGTGTCAGCACTGCACCCTATGTACAGCACTGTACGGATCACACCTCCCGAAACATTGACAGGTGTCCACATTGACAGCCCCATGCCAAGACGGCTGTGTGCTTGCAGTCACACGTCACAGGTGAGAGGTTACATTGCACGTGCCAGGTGGCAGACGTACATAGTGGGAGCTGGCATGTGTGTGCATGTGTCTCCTGTTCAGGATCCACCAGATGGGCGCTGACTCTGTACTGACCATTGGACACAGCATGTTCCGTGGAAGGCTTGTGTGTGTGGGATGGTGGCACTGGATGTGCCTCCGTTGGGTGGGGGGCCATGCACAGGGCGGGTACGTCGATGATTGCGCATTGTTGGTCACGGTGGGTGCACCAACTGAAGATGTGTTGCCCTGTGTTCAATTCCTATGTCCGCATGATGATGGACTGTAGATGTGGGCAGACTACACATTGGTCGATGTGCTGTCTATATGCATGTGCCTTCACACCAGGCACAGCTGCCCCTGCACATGTGACCCCTGCTGGACTCGCTGCTGGGTCTGTGGAGCTGATGCACCTTCTGCGCGTGGGGCGGACAGCTCTCCTCACTTCCCTCATTGCGCATGTCATGACTTTGCCGCAGGTGACATGGATCATGGAGGGCCCACATGTACGCGTGGGTAGGCTACACATGATTGTACACTGGTCGCCACCCCCAGTCAGTGTTTCGAATGGGAAGGTTGTCGTGCTGGTGGTATGTTCGATGTGGCGGATGGGCGGGCCTAGGTGCGGGCTTACATTCCGGACATGGGGGTAGTTGGATTGGCGACTAGTTGCAGTACACACGGGACACGTCTCTTCCTTTCCACATCTGGGTCATCCCTTGTACTTACTGACAGTGATACAGTCATCTTCGCCCCAGCCCTCATGTCCTCCCCTCGCTCCCCCAATATGCATGCTCACCTGCGAGGCTAGCGCCTGCACAGGCAGCCCCAAGCTCGCACCAGAGAGGGCAAGGAGTGTATGTGTGGGTCCAGTTGCACGAGTGGGCTGTCTCAGGGTATGATGTGTGGCGGGACGCCGTCCACCTGCGTGGTGCCCCAAATGGAGACCCGGCCTGCATGGACTATGCATCACAGTCTTCGCCTTCCGGATCCGCCACCTGCGACACCCAGTGGCTGTGGCTGCCCTTGCGGCCAGGCCGCGTCCGTCTGTGGCTGATGGCCCACACATTCACTCTTTGGCCTCTCTGGGGAGGGCTCGGGGTGGTGGCGCACGCGCTTGCACTTAGTCGCAATGGCATGTGGCGTGGTTGGTATGATGGGCAATGGATGGGATGGTGCGAGCCACCTCCCGTGACGTCAGTGCTGCTCGTGCTGTGGTGCGTCCCCCTACACTTCCATTTGACTTGTGCCATGCTAGACGTTGAGGTTCTATTGCCTGCGTGATATGACCAGGAGGAGCGCGAGGAGACCTCTCACACACCATGCTCCACTGCCATCCCGTGCCCTGTATCGCCTGTGCGGATTGACTATGTTGGGGTTACACCTGGTCGACTGGGGCTGTGTGTGCCTTGTCAAGGGGCATGGCGGGCGCACAACAGGATCCAGCTTGTCCACAGAGGGTGGGCTGAGGTGCGCCTGGTACCGCTTTGTACGTGTGCCCGGCTGCTGTGCACACACGTGTTCACTCCCCCCGACAGGTGTCCTCTCACAATGCCCAGGGAAGCGGTGGTGTACTGTTCATGACCCCTCCCAACACGGCGTGCTCCAACTTGGCATGTGCGCATCTACCCGTCGCACCCACCCACCTGAGCACTGCGTCCATACGACTTCACACGACACATGTGTGTCTTCCACAGTAGTGCTACTCATTTGCGTTGACATCCAATACCAGTGGACTACATGGTCATGTCACGACTGCCGTGTACTTCACATACTCTCATCCTCTCTCATTCGTACTTGTGAAATGAGTCAGCGGAGACAGTTTTGGTTTCAAACATTATATTGAGTCTTCTGTCCTCTGTGATGCAGTATAGTGGACACTACTGGCAGCGGAATACATGTTGAGGATATACTGAGCATGATTGCAAATGGGATAGGGTGTGGGGTTACATGTGATTGGCTGTTGCATGTGGGATGTGGGCTTCAGAGTGACATCTGCTTGGCCAAGGCTGTGCTAATGTACATTTACGTATAGCTGCGGAGCTGCGGACTTTGACACAGACGGTATACATGTAGCCTACCAGACCGCTTGGCATCATGGGCACAGTCCATCTCAGTTCCATGTGACAGGTTTGCTGCGGTTGTTCCTCATGCACGCGTGCATGTGAGATGACATCAGGGCATGTGCTTGCGTGCATGCAGCGGCGTGCCACTTGTTGTTGCACTGTGGTGGTTACTGGACATGTCACAGTCACTGGGGTCGTGTTGTTGTTGTATGCACTTGTCGTCCATGCAAAGGTCCTGGTATGGGATTCCCGGGGCGGGGGTGGGAGGGTGCAGCACCCACAGACTCCAGGCGACCTATTCATGTCCACTGAGCGGTGTGTGTGTCCATGGGCGCTGGATCCATGTCGTGTCCTGGTTGTTCGTGCAGTTCCGTCCATGTGGGTGCGATACACAGAGCCCATGCCACTGCCTCCCACGATGCATGCGGTGTTCCTGGATGTGATGGGGAACAGTGTGCATGTCCCGGTCATATCCGATGTCATGGCGATGTCGTTGATGGTGTGGTTACAGTTGCCGGTCGTTTGGTATGGCTGTTGTGGTGGTGACTGGCCAGTCCGTGCGGAAGCTAAGCATGGGTGCGGGGTTGGACATCATAGGTCAATCGGGGAACCTGCGTTGTGGTCCGACGAATTTACAGGTTGTCAGGTATGCGATGCCGTCCAGCAGGGCTTCCATGTCATTGGTGGTGTACATGTTTGCCAGCCAATGTAGCGGATGGTGGCTGTCAAGGTGTTGTTCGTAAGTTGTCCCTTGGAGGACCATGATGGGGCATGCTGGGTGACATTCGATGTAGCTGTTCTCGATGATCCGTCGTGTGGAGGCACAGTGGTCCCATTTCAGTGCGGGTGCGATGTTGGCCACATACGCCATGCCCCCATAGGCAGAGCAGGCCCTGTCGTGTGCGTCCAGAGGGAGGAGTAGTGGTAGCAGGTCCGCCTTCAGACATGCCGGGTTGGAGAGGCATATCTCCACGGGATGCTGGTAGGGACACCTCCGACAGTAGAAGACGGGCATGACGCAGCTGAACAATGTGATGCGGTAAGTCAGTCGGTAACTTACGTTCAGCAGGGACAGGAGATCGCATCCCAATGTATGAAACAGGTTGGTTTTGTACAGCTTGAGCTGTTCGGCGTAGTTGGGTAGGTGTGTTGCGGTTGCCATTTCGCAGCGGTGCGTTGTGGTGGCGTGCTCCGGCTGTGTGTGCAGTCTGCAATGTGCACGCTCCGAGGTTGCTGTGAGCTCTGTGTAGTCGTAGGGAGACAGGACTTGTGTTCTGTTGGCTTGTTTGGAGGACACGGGCCCTCTTCCCACATGCTTCTCAGACAGTTCAAGGTCAGTGATGTGTGACTCCTTCCAATTAACTTGCATGTGGCCGACATGGGGGAGTGTTTTCTTCTTTCTTCCCCGTCCGTTGTGTGCTTCTGTGATATGCGCTATCTGCCCTGTGGTCGGTCTCCTCGGCATGCCTGTGTTGGTCTATTCTTGGACAATGGCTGTATTCACCGGCTTCTGTCGTAGGGCTGTGGTTTCGGAGTTGGAATGGAAGGTCATTCAGTGCTGTCTGCTCTCCCTTGTGTGGGCGGCAGGCTGCCTTTCCGCTCTGCGTTGGGCCTTGTGTGTGAATGTTATTCTTGGGCCACCTGTTGTCGGTCCCCGGGCTCTTTGGTGTTCCGTTTTATATGTCTTGTTCATATGTGCAGGGTGGTATGGGTGTTTCAGTGTGGTACTGGCGTTCCTCTTCCCGAAGGGGCCCTGCTTCTCCTAGTTGGTGTTGCCGCCGCTGTGTGCTACGCCATGTTTGTTACACTGGGGTGTGTCCTGCTGTTGCGTGTCTTCACTGACATGTGTGCGTCGGTTGTGTGGCGTTGGGTGTTGTCCGTGAATTGGGCGTTGGGGACATGTCTGTGGCAGGCCTGTCACGTGTCATGTGCGTTCGGGGTGGGGCTGATGTGTGTGCTGCTTGGTTGTGTCCCTGTGTCTGTGTGCGACGCATGCATGGCGCTGCGGTTGGCCTCTGCGTTGTGCGCATGTGTGGCGGCGTCATCGCCGCTTTGGGGCCGTGACGGGGTGGTTGGTTCCTAGTCCCAGGTGGTGTGTACACATGTGTTACGCGATGTTACGATTTGGCCTGTGTGTCATATGTGGATGCAATGGTGGATGTGTAGTGTACACGCGCTGGTGGGGGGTTGTCCGCTTTTTCCGCCCTTGCACTGTGTGCGCTGTTTGCGTGCACTTGTTGTGTGTGTGCCTACCTGCGTCTCCGCGGTACGTTGCGTCCTTGGTGGTGCATCAGCAGGAGCATGGGGAGGGCCTGCAGTGCTGGATTCATGCTCGGGGAGCCGCTTCTTCGTTGTCCGTGCTCGGCGTCCGTGTTACCGCTTCGGTTTGTCGTACGGTATCTCTTGGCCGTGGGAGCCGTTTGTTTGCGGCATCGTAATTTATGCGCCGGGCGGGACGTGTTTCGTCGGACGGTGTGTGTCACTTGTGCTGCGCCGCTACGTGTACGGGCGCACTTTGATGGCGGACGGTGTTGCTGGCTTGCCGGCGGTGTTTGGCCTACTTTTCGCATCGTAATTGTGCGGGCGTGTGGACTGCTGCGTGCCGGCGGTAACTGGTGGTTTTTGCATCCGCCAGCACGGCGGTTGTGCTTCCGCCCGCCATCGTAATGAGCCCCTAAGTAAGTATATATATTATATATTATATGTATATGTTTAATTAATGTTTTATTAAATTATATATATTACTTATTAATTTTAAACATTATAAAATATTTTTAACTATGTTTATTTTATTTATAAGTATTATTTAGTTTATTTTACATATTTTTTTAAACAAAAAAAAACGATATTTTTGATAACGATATTTTTGACATCAATATTTTTTTTTCGATATTTTTGTACTTACCATGTTGTAGATAGGATATCGATATTGTTGACATCGATATTCTTGCTCCGATATTTTTGTAGGTCGATTTTTTGACCTTTGATATTTTGTCAGTGATCCTCCCTACAGCAGGCCTTGTAGCCCTGAGGCAGGGTGAATTATATTACATGTGAGGACATATCTGCATGAGCAGGTATGCCCATGTGCTGTCTAGTTCAATTACTAGATGGTACAAATGAGCAGGGAAGCCATCTTAATTATATGTACTTGTCTTAATACATCTGTACTGTTACCATTACTAGATTTATTATGACATGCACCTAAAGGGTACCTTAGAGGAGCCCCCTGAAAAACCCTATCAGTATCTAGGGTGCTGGCTGACTGGGATCGTCCAGCCTGTCACAACAGACAAGTTTCTGACCCCCTGCAGGTGAGATCCCACGCTCTCTGAGATCAGAAACAATGCCTTTTCCGGAGGAAGGTGTTCACAGTCACACCACCTCCAGCAGGATGGCTAGTAATTTAGCATATCATGGTCTGGGGATTCAAAGCCCGTGCCACCTTTGATAGGCTTCCTGCAGACCTGGGAGATGCCTCCCCTGCCCTGAGGCACATTTGGCACAAGGACAGGTGGGAAATTAACTATGTAAGTAGGCATGTTGCAACTCCAGGCTACATCCCTAAGGTGGGCTATCTGATGTGCTCCACAAAAATAGGGTACCACCATCTTGTTTTTGGTGGAATTATGAACTCTGCGACAGGGTTATGTCCACTCCCCACAGGAAGTGGTCATATAAGGGGTGTAGTGACCCAAGGGGTAAGTAGCCTATTGGCTACTACCGTTCACTCCACTTAACACCCCTAAATGTAGTATTTACGTGGCCCCCTGACACCAGGAACTCAGATTCACCTGCTTGAAAGTAGAAGAAGGACAAAGAAGAGCCTAAAACATGAGAATTGTGGACCATCACCTATCTTGGTGCAAAACACTTCCTGGCTGCTGCTTTCCTGACCATCACTGTCACCAACTTGTCCAGAAGCGGAACAGCCTCCCCAAACTCTTGGAGGTCTGCCCAGCACTTCATCGACCCAGCAACATCTCTCCTGGAGTGGAGTAGCCACTTCCCTGCCCCAGCAGGCACCGATCGCATCTGCCCTGCTGCTTGAATATGAATTTAGCTTGAAAAAATTAAAGATAAGAGGCGTTTTGCAAAATAGGAACAGTTGGTTTAATTAAACACAGCAGCCGGGAGAGCAGGCAACAGAGTCTGAAGACTGTATCAAAGTAGATCGGTTTTGGCCATAATTGTATGCATTTCACAAGGTGCAATAAAGTGATTTGTGCATTATTTTTAGAACAGGAATCTGGACCTAGTCACAGAGTCCTAAATCTGGTCATTTGATAAGAAGCGCAGGTGGGTCTCGACCCTGCGTGGACACAATGCAGAGCTAGTGGGTACGTCTCCAGATGTCCGACATAGGGAGCGCTTGATCACTGCGTGTAGTTTGAATGCTGTGTTATGATTGGCTGAGTGTTCTTAACTTAATGTGGCATCTGACTTTAAGGTGTTTTGGAAACGTAAGCACTTAAGGCCAAACGTGTTTTTTTTGGGGCAATCTTCTGAGACAATTGTGGTGTTGCTGCCATCTGTGTTGATCTGGGTTTTCCTGTTCGCACGTTTGTCTAAGGGTTACATGTCACCCCACCTGTGATCTGTCAATCAGTTGCTTGGAGCCTAGGTCTCAGGGCCTGCCTGACCACGTACTTCTGACTTGGAGTTGAGGGGGAGGGAACATTGGGTGATTTCAAAAACGCTGATGTAAGTTCGTCATTATACATACATATATTGCGACGTGCAGTGATATTGTATTTTCCAAAATTACCAGCCCGGTACATTGTTCTGTCAACCCTCAGACTCACTGAGGGAGCAGCACCCCAAAAAGAGGTCTTTGTTGCTCCAGAAGTTCAGGTCCATCTCCCTGCCAAGTTTGGAGACACCAGGACCCCCAGGAGTCTCTCAGCACAAATACCTGAGGAACCAAAGCCAGTTGCAAGCACCAAGGCTTGTTTGTGTTTAGTCAGAACACCACCACCGCCAGAACTTACCTGCACGTCGAGGGACTTCAAGAGTGGCCCTGCTTTGTTTCTATTCCCTCTTCTACAGGTACACCAAGAACCGTGAGAGCCTCTAACTCAATGGATCTGCTGGGCAAAACACCTCTGCACCCTAGCTCCCCAGCCGAGGCTCAAGTAAAACTACAGTGTCTCTGTGGACCTGAGAACCTGAAGAGCCGAGCTCCCCCCTAGGGTTCTGCCAGACTCGTCCCCCAGTTCCCCCTTGCAGCCTTTTTCTTACAGGTACCTGTCCCATTGACTTTTGCAGGTAGTGGTTGAGACTACCACTGCCTAGAGCACCTGTGCTCCCGGACTACCCAGAGTAGGTAAATTTGAATTGTTGGTGCTTCCTTGGAGCTTGGCCCCTACTTACCTTAACCCTTTCCGTGCTCATGACGGAGCGGTTCCGTCATGAGCCACGGTCGGCGTGTGCTCATGGACGGAACCGCTCCATCATGGCACCACCCATGGGGAAGCGCTGGCGCTCCCCATGGGCAGCCGATCTAGCCCCCACAGAGGGGGATGGCAGCGGAAGAGTTTCTGCTGCCACCCCGACCCCCCCACACAATCCCATGACGTCAGCGCGCACAGCGCAGGCCAACGTCATCAGGAAGCGCTGGACACGCTGAAAACCATTTGTTTCCAGCGCGTCCAGGAGGAGTCGGTGAGTTTGTGTGCTCCGGTGGCGCGGGGGGGAATTTGTAATGTATTGAGGCATCGGGGAGAGGAAAGAGTATTTCCTCTCCCTGATGTCTCAGACACAGAGCATTCTGCAGCACGATCGCGCACAGCGTCGCGATCGTGCTGCAGGAATGCCCCCACTAGGCACCAGGGATTCCTAATTTAGAAAGAAAGCGACCCCTTGGGCAAGGGTCGCTCCTTAGGGGGCAAATATTTTTAAGACTTTTCCGCCCGCCCTGGGGCCAGATCGCCTGGGTTTTTTTGGCGTTTCTGGCCACAGAAAAACCCACGAGAGCCAGGGATCTTTTTTTTTTTTTTTAAATGGAAGCAACCCCTTGGGGAAGGGTCGCTTCCAGGGGCCTCATTTAAAAAAAATGTGTATTCTGCCCCCCCTGGGGGCAGATCGGCCCGTGTATTTGGCGGCAGAATACCCCACTAGACACTAGGGAATCCTTTAAATATGTAAAGGAAGCGACCCCTTGGGCAAGGGTCGCTTCCTTAGGGGGCACATTTTTTTTAAGACTTTTCTGCCCCTCTGGGGACAGATTGCCTGGGTTTTTGGCGTTTCTGGCATCGGGGGGGGCAGAAAAGCCCACTAGAACCAGGGATACTTTAAAAAAAAAAATCGGAAGCGACCCCTTGGGGAAGGGTCACTTACAGGGGCCACATTTTTTTAAAATGTGTATTCTGCCCCCCCTGGGGGCAGATCGGCCCGTGTATTTCGCCTTTCTGCCCCCAGGGGGGGGGCAGAATACCCCACTAGACACCAGGGAGTTCATTAAAATTTAAATGGAAGCGACCCCTTGGGCAAGGGTCGCTTCCGGGGGGGGCATTTATTTTTAATGTGTATTCTGCCCCTCCTGGGGGCAGATCGGCCCTTGTTTTGGCCTTTCTGAAAACCCCACTAGACATCAGGGACTTATTTGAAATTCAAATGGAAGCGGCCCCTTGGGCAAGGGTCGCGTCCAGGGGCAGATTTTTTTTATATGTATATTCTGCCCCCCCCTGGGGGCAGATCGGCCTGTTATTTTGGCCTTTCTGCCCCGGGGGGGGGGGGGCAGAAAACCCACTAGGCACCAGGGATTATGTTTTGCGTGTAATGGAAGCAACATGGTTGCTTCCAAGTTGGTAAAATGTGGTTAATGTTTTTTCTGCCCCTCCTGGGGACAGATCGGCCCCTTTTGGCCTTTTGCCCTAGGCGGGAGTGGGGAGGGGCAGAGAACCCTACTAGGCAGCAGGGATTTATTTCTTTTGCAAGGGGGCACATTTCTGTCTGCTGTTTTCTGCCCCACCTCAGACAAGCTCACCCGATCCCTTGGGCAAGTTCACCCCCATTTTTCACAGCCCTATTTGAAGGCCCATCTGGCAGATTGACCATTTGGGTAGTGACATAGCGTGTTATAATGTTAATTGTTTTATTTCTTGTGAATTGCAATTGTAATACTTTATTTCTCCCTTTTTGTTCTGGTTGAAAGCTTTTGCTCTTTAGACTGTTCCAGGTTGCGGTTTCGTTACTTTTGGTTCTGCTGTTTGTGTAGTTGCATGTGTTTGGTAAGAGACTTTTTTTTGTACAGTGTAAAGGAGTTTCATTTCTCTGCATGAATGTGTTTTTTGCAAATGGTGTAATAATAGCAGATGTTTGGCTTCTGTTTTTTGAGTGTCAAAAACTTTTTGCATTTGTGCTCGATGTGTATTTTGTTGTCTTGTGAGTAATTGGTTTTGTTTTTTTCTTTCTAGTGGGATATCGTTGGTTTTTGCTGTCTCTCTGCAGAGTAGGTGCTGGTGAGTGTAGCTGTCTCTTGCAAGTGATTTGTATAGTTTGAGTATATAGATCTTTGTGATAAAGGCACACATTTTTTTTTACTTACTTATTTTGCACAGTGTTGGTTGTTGTTGACTTGTTTGTGCAGTCTCCTTTCTTAGTAAGGATAATGGCTAGCCGCAGGATTACTGCTCAGCAGGTTGTTGGTATGCTTTTTGAATCTTCCTCTGACCATGGTTCAGAGACTGACTCTGCATCTGAGGCAGAGGAGGGAGGGGAAGATTCAGGCAGTGAGTTTTCTCTCCACATGGAATCATCGGATGATGAAGCTACTCTCAGTGCGGATGAAGCTACTCTTAGTGCGGATGAAGCTACTCTTAGTGCGGATGAAGTGCCTGTTTTAGAGGAGGACATTGATGTGCCGATAGTGCAGCAAGAGGCATCTTGGCTGCAGCCTGGGGCTGCAAGGCTTCCAGTTGGAAGTGATGACCTCTGGGTTGCCCCAGGCATGGTGCAGCCAGCATTGCCAGACTTTACTGGTGTTCCAGGTTGTAGAGTGAATACAGACATTTTTTTGCCGTTAAATCTTTTTCAGTTGTTTATGGACGATGTGTTTTTGGCAGAAATTGTTGAGCAGACTAATTTGTATGCCAAACAGTTTTTAAGGGACAACAGTGCCAGCCTTAGGCCCCACTCTAGAGCTACCCGGTGGACTCCCACAAATCTGGAAGAGATGAAGTTCTTGGGTTTAACTTTTTTGATGGGCTTGCTAAGGAAGCCATCAATGTCTTCATATTGGTATACTAGTCCCTTGATGGCAACGGCTATATTTCCGGCAGTCTTGAGTCGTGATAGGTATTTGCTTCTGCTTCGGATGCTGCATTTTGTCGATAATGGTTTAGCGTTGCCACGAGATCACCCTGATTGTGACCGTCTTTTTAAGATTAGGCCTGTCGTTGATCACTTTGTTGATCGATTTTCTGAGATCTATGCTCCAGGGAAAGAAATAGCAGTGGATGAGTCTTTGGTGTTGTTCAAGGGCCGCTTGGTTTTTAGGCAATACATTCCTAGTAAGAGGGCACGCTATGGAATTAAGCTGTATATGCTGTGTGACAGTAGGACTGAATATGTCTCTAATTTCAGGGTGTACACCGGTAAGGAATCCAGGATTAACCCCCCTGGTTGTCCGTCCACTTTTGGAGTGACTGAGAAAATTGTGTGGGAACTTGGTAGATAGAGGACTTTTTAATAAAGGTCACCATTTATATGTAGATAACTTCTACACTGGTGTGCGGTTGTTCAGGGAATTGGCCAAAGTGGACACTGTTGCTTGTGGCACAATCCGCTCTAACCATAAATGTTTCCCAAAAGAACTTGTTTGTCAAAAGTTTCTGCGGGGACAGTGCAGTGCGTTGCGTTGCGAGGAACTTCTAGCTGTGAAGTTTCCAGACAGGAGAGATGTCTACATGCTGACTACCATCCATGATGAAAGCACTTCACCTGTGACTGGTTGGGGTCAGGTTGCTGAAGCGCGCAAACTGTGTGCATTTTAGACTATAATAGGCACTTGGGTGGTGTTGATAGAGTAGATCAGAGGTTGGAACCTTGCGCTGCTCTTCGTAAGGCTTACATTTGGTATAAGAAGTTGGCTATCCATCTTTTCCACTTGGCAACCTTTAATGCTTTTGTTGTATTCAAGGATTCTTGTCCTGAGTCAAAGATGACTTTTGCTAAGTTTCAGGAGTCTGTAATAGGCAGCCTTGTTCTAGTGGAACAGGCAAGTGTTCCTAGAGTTGGAGTGGTGGAGGCTGTTGCTAGATTGAAAGATCGCCACTTTCCTGATCACATTTCTCCCACACCCTCAAAAGACTTTCCCAGTAGGAGATGTAGAGTCTGTTGGCGAAGAAGTATGCGGAAGGAGACTCGTATGTACTGCCCCGAGTGTCCTTCTAACCCTGGGCTGTGTGTGCCTGCTTGTTTTAGATTGTACCACACACAAAAGAATTTTTGGGAGCATCCATGAGTGGTAAAGTGAACTGCCTAGTCTCTATTGTTTTATATTTTTTGCTCAGTTTCAAGGTTGGCATTTGTGCAATGTATTTAGTTTCAGATTTTGTGTTAGTAGATTTGTATCTATTTGCAATTTGTTTGTGTTTTCTTTTTTGTATAAAAAAATCCTAAATGTGATGGTGGTGTGTGTAGGCTGGCACTTGGCTGGTGGTGTGCGTGGACTGGCGCTTGGGTGGTGGTGTGTGTGGGCTGGTGCTTGGCTTGTAGGTGTGCGTGGACTGGTGCTTGGCTGGCGGTGTGCCTGGATTGGCGCTTGGCTGGTGGTGTGCGTGGACTGGCGCTTGGCTGGTGGTGTGTGTGGGCTGGCGCTTGGCTGGCGGTGTGCCTGGACTGGCGCTTGGCTGGCGGTGTGTGTGGACTGGCGCTTGGCTGGCGGTGTGCAAGGACTGGCGCTTGGCTGGCGGTGTGAGTGGACTGGTGCTTGGCTGGCGGTGTGAGTGGACTGGCACTTGGCTGGCGGTGTGAGTGAACTGGCGCTTGGCTGGCGGTGTGCGTGGACTGGTGCTTGGCTGGCGATGTGGGTGGACTTGCGCTTGGCTGGCGGTGTGGGTGGACTGGCGCTTGGCTGGCGGTGTGTGAGTAGTGACTTGCTGTTGGTCACTACACACACTGCTAACCAAACGCCACTCCATGCAATCCGTGAGCTGGTGTGGTTGCTGTGTCAGGAATGTGGGCGTGTGAAAGTGATGGGCCCTTGAATGGCGCTGTCTGCTGGTGTGAGTGTTGTAATGTGCTGGGCCCGAGGCTGAAAGGTGTATGAATGGCCTGTAAAGAGGTTGGTGCCTTGTCGTGGCTTTACAGCTCACGAGCTGTGAGTCAATGGTTCAGTTTCTCGTCCTTTCAATTATTAACAGTGCATTTCATTTTTGTGAAATCTCTGGTTAATACAACTGTATATACTGAACCATCACTCACCCTCGTGCCAAATCCAACCAGTATGTATGTGTGCTTGAGGAATAGGTGGTTGTGCAGAAATATTTGTCTTTTCTGTTTTTGTCAAGCAGGGTGTACCTTGTCCCTTTTGTGAATGTTGTAATGTGTTGGTTTCGTGCCTGGTGGTGTGAATGGTCTTGTGTGTATCATGTATAAAGGTGTGTGAATGACCTGTAGAGCGGTTGGTGCCTTGTCGTGGCTTTACAGCTCACAAGCTGCGAGTCAATGGTTCAGTTTTTTGTCCTTTTAATTATTGACAGTGCATTTTATTTTTGTGAAATCTCTTGTTAATAAAATTTTATATACTGAACCATCACTCGCCCTCGTGCCAAATCCAACCAGTGTGTGCTTGAGGAATAGATGGCTGTGCAGTAATCTTTGTCTTTTTTGTCTCTCTGCCAAGGTGTACATTTCATCTAAGAAAAACCTACCAACTGTAGATATTGTCGTAAACTAAACACCCATGGGAGTACATGGTGATGTCTCTCTTGTGGATCCCAACAAGTTATCTTACCCACAATGTCCTGCAAACCTCAAAATGTGACTGTCACATTTTCCTTGCATTATTGTGCTCAAATTTTCACGCTGCAGGAAAGTAACAACAAATTTCCAACCCCCCAGCATTTCTCCAAGTATCCCAATAGAAATGGTACCTCACTTGTGTGGGTGGGGCAAGTACCCAGGGCAGGGAAGGGCCCAAAACCTATTTTGGCAACATCAAAATTACCTATCACAAACCAACCTGGTTTTGAAAGGGGGCTCCCATGAGTTTCTGGCCCGGAGCTCGGCGGCCATCTAGGGAAACCTACCAAACCCACACATTTCTGGAAACTAGACACCCGGGGGAGTCCAGCGAGGTATGGCTTGCGTGGGTCCCCCAACATTCTCCTACCCAGAATCCCCTGCAAACCTCTACTTTCGCTGAAAAAATCACTTTTTTCTCAAATTTCTGTGTGGGAAAGTCCTGGAATCTGCGTGGATCCACAAATTTCCTCCCACCCAGCGTTCCCCCAGGTCTCCCGATAAAAATGGTACCTCACTTGTGTGGGTAGACATAGTGGCTGCAACAGGAAATGGCCCAAATCGTACTGTGGAGACAAAATTACCTATAACAAAACTACCTGGTTTTGGGGGGGTGGCCCCTGAGATTTTGGCCCCGGGCTCGGCGGCCATCTTGGGAAAGTACCAAACCCAAACATTTCTGAAAACTAGACACCCGGGGGAGTCCAATGAGGTATGGCTTGCGTGGATCCCCCAACGTTTTCCTACCCAGAATGCCATGCAAACCTCAAATTTAGCTGAAAAAACCCACATTTTCCACACATTTTCCACATATTATGGCTCATAACTCATTTTCAATTTTTCCTATATTTAACTGTTAGTTTCTATAAAGAAACCTTGAAGGATCTACACAAATGACCCCTTGCTGAATTCAGAATTTTGTGTACTTTTTTAAAATGTATAGCTTTCCAGGATCCATTATTGATTTCATACCCATTTCTACCATTAACTGGAAGGAGGTTGAAAGCACAAAAAATAGCAAAAATAGGCTATGTCCCAGAAAAATGCCAAAACTGTGTAACATTTTTTGGTTTTCTGACAAAAGTCTGTTATTCTCTAAAAGCTGGGAAAATGGTGATTTCAGCCCCACAAACCCTTTTTTGATACCATTTGCAGGGAAAAAACCAGACGCTTTCATTTGCAGCACTTTGTTCCCATTTTTCCCCAAAAAAACAAAATTTAGCTGTATTTTGGCTAATTTCTGGGTCCCCTCCAGGGGAATCCACAAACCCTGGGTAACTTTAGAATCCCCATGATGTTGAAAGAAAAGGACGCAAATTTGGCGTGAATACCTTATGTGGTCAAAAAGTTACAGGGGCCTAAGCGCGAACTACCCCAAATAGCCAAAAAAAGGCTTAGCACAGGGGGGGGAAAAGGCCTAGCAGCGAAGGGGTTAAGTCCAGAAGAACAGCCCTGTAAGTCATCTGTAAATGTACCTATGCAGTGAATGTTTCTCCCATAGGATAACATTATCGTGTTCAAGGCTCATACTTCAAATCTAACAGCTGTCATTTTCTGCTATTATTACTGTAAAAATTGATAACATCTAAAGTGCTCATCTGATTCCGATAATCTTGGTGTCAAAATTTATATAAAAATCGGTGCTATTTTTTTTAATTGGTCTCGAGTTTTTACTTGAGTGTGTGTCTGATAATGACTCAGTGTGTACAACAAGAGCTTAACACTACCCTCTGATAAGCCTAAACTGCTCACCCACGCTACCCCAAAGAGAGAATTTGGGATTAATAATTTAGACCCTGTAAGCCAGTAAAGGTCATCAGGACTTTCTACATAGTGTAGCTCATTTTAGTGCACTTCATAAAAAAAAACAGCTTCTTAAATTGGTGGATCAGCGGTGGTGTACAAGACTTTTAATTTGCTGATATCACTTGGTGTAGGAGGCTGGCTTAGTATAAGGTGCACCCAATGAAGCAAAATGTCTCATCCACCTGTACCTATGTAGGATAAGGGCCAGGATGCAACCCGGTAGAGTACAACCCCATAGAGTAGTGGTAAACATCACTCACTATGAAACCAACCTGTAGGAGGCTGCCTTAGTATATAGTGCACCATTATTCAAGTGAAGCGCCCTGCACTAGTCCAGACAACCCTTATGGTGATTTTAGTGGTCTTAGACAACCATAGAAAGCTCTCTAAGTGGTAGCTGTAGAGAGCAGCCTTTAGGCTTAATCCAGAAGGAGTGTTAAGCAACTTGTTTTACCAGAACTAATCATGTAGTCTAGGTTAAACGAAAAAGAACCACACAGTGTAGTTATAAAAATAATTGTTTTTATTATACACACTAACACATTTGAATATCTCCTACCCGGACATATCAACACAATACACACAATATTTCAAAAGGAAACAGGTAAGTAAGCAGCAATACCCAGTGGTCTCCAGGGGGAGACCAAACCATATACTAAAGAAGTAGAATGCGAACTGTGACGAAGTCGAGACTTGACCCAGAAGACTCAGAAGAGCTGGCGACCCAAGGAACCACCCAAGGTAAGTACCTAGGAACCCCACGGAGGCTGTGTGCAGAGTGGAAACACAGCCGGTACTAAATGCAAGTCAATGAGGAAGTCGTGGTTGCTGTTTTGAAGGAAAAGGACCCTTCCCAGTGTACCCTAAAGAAACCCAGTGGAAGATGTAAGGTTGGGGAGTCACACCATCCGTGGATACCCCAGGAACCAGGATACCTACACCGGGGAAGCCGGGTGCATAGATGCGTAGTGACGTCTGAAAACGCCATAGACCACAATGTAGGACTTAAGTGAAGATTCCGCTGGCGAAGAAAGTGAAAGAGTCCGGTGGAATCCAAGGATGGATTCTTGAAGAGAAGTACCTGCAAGCAGAGGGGACAGAGTCTGTGCCACTCTGGAGTGACCAGAAGCCACAGAAGATCAAAGACCACCGATGACTGAAGATGCAGGAGAGTTGACGGTGCCTTGTGGCTGCAGTGGTGAGGACCAGGCGATGCTGTGGAAGACCAGGAGCCATTCACGAGCTGTCCCATGTCGGAAGTTGAGAACCAGGAGGTCGGTGTCCGGTGGGCGCATCAACAAGCCTCGGCAGCAGCAATAGACGTGCTAAACAAAGAAGGTGCAGGGTTGGGACCAGCAAGGCCCAGGGGACTCACCAAATGCAGGACAGTCAGAGCAGGCCCGAGCAAGCAGGAGTGCCCAATGAAGCCAAACAAGACCCTCAAGAGGGAACTCACAGGAGTCGCAGGAGGACCTTGAGCAGATCACCAAGGATGCAGGCCCACGGTGCAGAGGATGCGATGAGGACGAAGATCTTGGTAGCAAGAGATGCTGGGGGCTGGAGCTTCTTGTAGCCCGAAGATCTCTAGAGGACACAGTCAACAAGCCTTGGCAACGTCAAGTCGACACGGTGCACAGGGTTTCTGTTCCAGCATTTCGGACGAGGGATACTGGCCTCAAACTTGCTGAGAAGACAGTGCAGGCCTCGAGGGAGTTGCAGAACCATCACCAGTGTTGTTGAGCCTTTCAGAGTCTGTGGTACCTCAGGAGCAGCAAAACGGTCAGCTTCATTGCAGTGCCTGCAGATGCAGGGGAGTGACTTCTTCACTCTAAGGGGGATTACTTCAGTTGTCTTTGATGCCCACAGGCCTGGAGAAAAACCTGGATGAACCACAGGCACAGACGACACAGAAGACTGGCAGGACGACGAGACCAGGAGCAGCAGGAGCCTTCCTTTATATCTGTTGTGAGTGGTGCTAGCACCAGCTCACACAGGCTGCAATGGCAGGTCTATAGTCACAGTTTGAGTGGTCTCCCATTGGTGGCATAATACATGCTGCAGCCCACAGGAGGCCCCTGGTGTACCTATGCCCTGGGTACCTTAGTACCATATACTAGGGGCTTAGAAATGTACACCAGTAGCCAATTGGGAAGCTACAAAAGTACTAACCATAGTCAAATTTAGGGAGGGAGCACAGTGACTGGGGTCCTGATTAGCAGGATCCCAGTCAGAGTAATCAAAAACCAGAATAACACCAGCAAAAAGTGGCAGATAACCATGAAAGCAGAACCTACTTTCCTACACTTGGTCAATAGGTGATCCCACAAAGAAACACACAATTGACTTTAGGCAAAAATATTTTTGCAAAATGTTTTCGATTTTTTGAAATTTTCTAATCTGAACTGTTAGGACCTTGTGTTAAGTCCCCCAGTCCTTGGTATTAGAATTTTTTTTAAAAAGTGTACTAGCTAGTTAGGCCGTAAAAGTTAGTTTAGAAAATTTCGTCAATCTTCTAAAAAGGTCCCAGCTTTACTAGAAAATGACGTCCACAGGGGATATGGTTCAGGAACTCAACTTGACCCTTTATCTGCAGCTTAAAACAATCAATCAATCAATCAATCAATCACAGAATTTGTAGAGCGCACTACTTACCCGCGAGGGTCTCAAGGCGCTGGGGAGAGGGAAGGGGGGGGGATGCTGCTACTGGTCGAACAGCCAGGTCTTGAGTAGCCTCCTGAAGGTCAGCAGGTCTTGGGTCTTTCGTAGGCTTAGTGGAAGGGTGTTCCAGGTCTTGGCGGCGAGGTGTGAGAAGGATCTGCCGCCGGTGGTTGTTCTTCGAATGCGGGGGACGGTGGCGAGGAGAGGTCGGCGGAGCGGAGCTGGCGTTTGGGGACGTAGAAGAAGAGTCGTCTGTTGAGGTAGGCTGGGCCAGTTTTGTGGAGTGCCTTGTGTGCGTGGGTGAGGAGTTTGAAGGTGATCCTCCTGTCGACGGGGAGCCAGTGCAGGTTCCTCAAGTGGGGGTGATGTGGCTGTGGCGTGGTACGTCGAGGATCAGTCGTGCGGAGGCATTTTGTATGCGTTGCAGTCGCTTGATGAGCTTGGCCGGGCTCCTGCAGTAGAGGCGTTCCCATAGTCCAGTCTGCTACTGACGAGGGCCTGGGTGACTGTTCTTCTTGTGTCTGTCGGGATCCACCTGTAGATCTTGCGAAGCATGCGGAGGGTGTTGAAGCAGGAGGAGGAGACTGCGTTGACTTGCTTGGCCATGGAGAGCGTTGAGTCGAGGATGACTCCCAGGTTGCGTGCGTGGTCGGTGGGTGTCGGGGCTGCTCCCAGCGTCGTTGGTCACCAGGAGTCGTCCCAGGCTGAGGGGTTGGAGCCGAGGATGAGGACCTCCGTTTTGTCCGTGTTCAGCTTTAGTCGGCTGATCTTCATCCAATCGGCGACGGCCTTCATTCCTTCATGGAGTTTGGCTTTGGCGGCGAGGGGGTCCTTGGTGAGGAGAGGATCAGTTGAGTGTCGTCGGCGTAGGAGATAATGTTGAGGTCGTGTTGTCTGGCGATGCGTGCGAGCGGGGCCATGTAGATGTTGAACAGTGTTGGGCTGAGGGACGATCCCTGGGGTACGCCGCAGATGATCTCGGAGGCTTCCGGATCGGAAAGGTGGGAGGCGGACTCTCTGGGTTCTGCCGTCGAGGAAGGAGGTGGTCCATTCCAGGGCCTTGTCTCGGATCCCTGCGTCGTGGAGGCGTGCGCGTAGAGTGCGGTGGCAGACAGTGTCGAAGGCGGCGGAGAGGTCCAGCAGGATGAGGGCTGCGGTCTCACCATTGTCCAGCAGGATCCTGATGTCGTCGGTGGCGGCGATGAGGGCAGTCTCAGTGCTGTGGTTGCTGCGGAACCCTGATTGGGATGGGTCCAGGATGCTGTTTTCTTCGAGGTATCGGGTTAGCTGTTTGTTGACGATCTTCTCGATGACCTTGGCTGGGAACGGAAGCAGAGATGGGCCGGAAGTTCTTGAGGTCTCTCGGGTCCGCCTTGGGTTTTTTGAGTAGGGCGTTGATCTCTGCGTGTTTCCAGCTCTCTGGGAAGGTCGCGGTCTCGAAGGAGAGGTTGATGATGTTGCACAGGTGGGGTGCGATGGAGCTGCTGGCTTTGTTGAAGATGTGGTGCGGGAAAAACACATCAGTTAAGGCTCCTCTGTAAAAACTATAACATTAAAACTGTCTCACATCCTACCAAGGTCAAGCTACAGGAGCTCTTGGCAGAGTATGATTAAGCCAATGCAACAGAAGACACTTACAATCCTGAAGGGCAGGATTTGGGCAGTGCGCATGAGGGTGATCCCCTGAATTAACTTTAGAGGGAGATGTAGTGCCTACACACATCTACCTAAACACTGTACCTGGAGTGTCTTCCTGTACTGAGGTTAGGCCAGGCAATACAGGGTCTAGAGAAGGGCTAGAGAATGAAGAGATTGCTCTTGAGAGACTAGCCAGAAGGGCAGCCCTTGAGGCCAAAATCCTGGCCATAGAAAGAGAAAGGGGTGAGATAGGCCTAGCACCCATCAATGGTAGCAGCAAAGTAAATAGGGAGAAGGAGGTAACTTTTGATCCCAAAATCCCCAAAGGGATTGTCCGTACATATGTTTAGGGTGATGACATTACCAAACGGTTTACTGCCTTTAAGAGGGCATGTAAAATGAGGAGGTTACACCAGAGATAGTGAAGCTCTCTACTTTGGGATTTGTTCTCAGGTAAGTGGAGGGGTAGACTCCCAACACTGGATGAGGTAGATGCTGAGTCTTATGACCTCATGAAGGATCCTTTGATTGAGGGCTTTGGACTCTCCCCTGAAAGGTACAGGATTAAGTTCAGGGAGACTCACAAAACCTCGAGTCAATCCTTGGTAGATTTTGTTGACTTCTCAGTCAATACACTAGTTGGCTGGTTGAAAGGCAGTAAGGAGGAAGACTAAGAAAGGCTTTATAATTTGCTAATGGAAGAGCATATGTTAAGTAATTGTACCTCAGAAAAACTACATCAATATCTAGTAGATCTAGGGTAAGTTTCTCCCTATGAGCTGGGGAAGTAGGATGACCAGTTGGTCAAAACAAGGGTATCCAAAGAGGTGAAAAAAAGAAAAGGGTTGCTAATCCCCTTAAGAGAAAGATGTGGGAGTCTTCTATAGGCTCCCAAAAAGCTGTTCAGGAGGGTGGACCCAAAAACACTTTAAAGGGTGGGTACCAGGGTAAAAACTGGGATCCCAAAAAGGCATGGTGTTTCAACTGCAAGCAATGGACATTGAACTGGGGACTCTTCCTGTACCAAAAAGGCCCCACTAGTGCAGCACCCTCAGGGGTTGTGAGCCTCCAGATGGGATCCTTGGTGTGCCCTGACCAGGCCATAGAGCACACTGAAGCTACTTTAGTCTCTGAAGGGGGTGGGGGGGGGGGGGAGAGAATATAGCTTCCCTGGCTGTCTGGCCCAGTAACCTGGAGAAGTACATACAAAAGCCACATATACATGGAGTAGATGTGGAGGCACTGAAGGATACAGGTGCAAGTGTCAACATGGTGAATGACAAACTGATATCCTCAAAGCAGTACATAAGGGGACAAACTTATCCAGTTATCAATGATGATAACATTCTTAACGTTCATCCCATGGCTATGGTAACTTTAGAGGGAGGAGGGGTTACTGGCCAAAAGAAGGTGGTTGTGTCCTTTGCAATTCCAGTAGAATGTCTGTTAGGGAATCATCTTGAGACCTCTGATGTAGAGATTAAAACTCATGCAGTCATTCTAGAAATACCTGAATGGGTGTGTGCGAAAACAAGAGTACAGTGCAAAGCCCAGGGTTAAAAATAGGAATTTGAGCCTGGAATAATGATCCAATCCTCCAAGAGAAAAGGCAAGGCTTTGGAGAACCAACTTCTACAGAGACAAAAGCTCAGGCCCCATTTCCTCAGGGAGTAGACCTGTTAGCCCTTTAGGGAACTGAGCCCCACAAACTTGAGCCTTACATAACAGAGCTCCTAGGTCCAGGGGGACCCTCTAGGGAGGATCTTTGCCAGGGACAGAGGACCTGCCTCACTCTTGAGCCTGAGACAGCAAGCTGCTGACCAGGAAAAGGGAGATGTCAGTGGCTCCCACAGAACCTATTGAGAGGAGGGACTGTTGTATACTGAGACCAGAGACCCCAAAACCTGGTGCCACTTGGAGTAGCAGTATAGAGTTTGTACTCTCTCTAGCAGATAACATCCCCTTAGCTGGGCATCTTGGCCAGACAAAGACTTGGAGTAGGTTAGTCACCCACGTCTACTGGCCAGGTATATACCAGAAAGTAAAAGCGTTTTGCAGCTCTTGTGTTACCTGTCAAGCAAGTGGCAAGACAGGTAGCAAGCCAAATACTCTCTTAATTCCACTGCCAGTGGTTGTGGTTCACTTTGAGAGGGTAGGGATTGACATTGTTAGTCCTCTTGACCACCAAACAACCTCAGGAAATAGATTCATACTGGTGGAAGTGGATTATGTCACCAGATATCCTGAAGCAATTCTACTTAGGACTGTCACTGCTCCTGCAGTTGCCAGAGCCCTCATCAGTATCTTTACTAGAGTGGGTTTTCCTAAGGAGGTGGGTTTAGAAAGAGGTAGTAACTTCATGCCTGGCTAAGCCTAAAAGCAATGTATGAATGTGGGCTGAGTGTCGGGCGACGTATAAGTCCACCCCATATCACCCAAAACTCAGAAGGAGATGGGATGTCTTCCTGCCATGCCTGCTGTTTGCTTACAGAGAGGTGCTACAGAAAGGAGTGGCCTTTAGTCCCTTTGAGCTTCTGTTTGGCCATCCTGTGACATGCCCTCTAAGTCTAGTTAGGGAATGCTTGGAAAAGCTTCAAAGAACCCAAATGAACAAGGGACTTACCTTTGGTTACGCTTTTTCTGATGGATACAGTTTATGCCTTTAGATTCTTCACCTTTTGAATTATCCCAATGCGTAGCATTCCACAGAAACTTTTCTCCTCAGCTCACCCACATCGATGAGGACGTCACGATGGAACGGCTCCGCACGCGACTCTGCGTGACGTCATCAGAGCCATAAGAAGACCTTGTCAGCGTGATGACATCAGTTCCACCCATTTTGTCTGTGCCTTCGAGGCAAACAGGTGAACCGACAACAATTCCACAAGTATACAGATTATACAAACACAGCCAAAATTGGAAATTCTTCATCATTGACATTTCCTAGTGCCAAGCATCACATGATTCCAACAATAAATCTCACAAGATATACATTGATTATTTTTTCGGTATAAGCAGACAGGCAACAGGGAGGTGGATGGGTCAGTGAGGAATCCGCAGGCAGATACTGTATCCACCAGAAAAAGCATTACGGAAGGTAAGTAACTTGTTCTTCTGATGGATACATCTGCCTGTGGATTCCTCACCTTTTGAATTGAATCCCCAAGCAGTCCCACTCCTGGAGGAGGGTGCCTGCCTGCCTACACCCTAAAATCCTGCAGCATACAATGTGCAAAATGGCCGTCCCTCCTCACCTCCGAATCCAAACAATAGTGCCTTGCAATAGTGTGGAGGGAAGCCCAAGTTGCCGCCTTGCAGATGTCTACCGCAGGGACACCTCTAGCTAAAGCCGAAGAAGAAAGCTCTGGTAGAATGAGCTCAAATAAATTCAGGAGACTCCTTCTTGGCCAAGGCATACCAGATCTTGATACAGAGGATGAGCTGCCTAGACACTGTTCTTTTGTGGACAGCCTTGCCTGTCATCTTGCCCACATATTCAATGAAGAGTTGGTCGTCCAACCTGAAGTCTTTGGTTCTGTCCAGGTAGAAGCTGACCGCCCTATCGGGAGCCAGATGATGAAGTCTCTCCTCCTCCTTAGAAGGGTGAGGGGGAGGGTAGAAAGTGGGTAAGGTGATGGACTAACCTAGGTGGAAAGGAGTGACCACCTTAGGCAGGAAAGCAGCTCTGGTCCTAAGAACCATCTTATCCGCATGAAATGATGTAAGCGGAGGCTTGGAACTAGGAGCCTGCAACTCACTCACCCTCCTAGCGGAAGTGAATGCAACCAAAAATATTGTTTTAAATGCTAGGAACCTTAAGGGACCACTATGTAATGGTTCAAAGGATGAACCCATCAAGAAAGTGAGAACCCAATGGTTCAAAGGGTGAACCCATCAAGAAAGTGAGAACCAAATTTAAAACCACAGAGGCATGATAAAAGGAGTGGGAGGAAACCTATTTGTGAGACCTTTAATGAATCTTATAAATATGGGGGATTTAAACAACGAGGGTTGATCTGGTAAACAGAGAAAAACCAACAAGGCAGACAAGTAGCCCCTTGCTCCTCGGAGGCCGGTGCGGCAGCCATAGTTTCTTTCTCCTGAAAAAGGTCTGGGTCGACATACCAGTGGTGGTAAGCTCCCTATTCTTCTCACTGGTCACTTTCTTAGTAGCATCTTTCTTTGGGGACATATTGAAGCTGTCAGTTAGCAGTGGCACTTAGCTTCACAAGCTGAAGAGATGTCTGTGATGTGTGGTCATGTGTCACGTCGTACACAGGCTTTCTGTCTGGCAGTACTGTGGGTGATGTCTCTTCTCTTGTGCACCTAAAAGCAAAGAAGCAAGAAGAACATCAGTGAAACGTGGCATTGCTGCAGTAGAGTTAGTAGTACAAACAAACAGTTATTATAAGCAATTAACAATACAGTGTATTCATTCATAAAACGGAAAACCACACCAACATAAACTTCCATGATGTACACTCAGGAACGATAAGAAAGGGCAACAACAACAAAACATATAGATGTAACTGTTTGCTTTATGTGCATTTCGTGGGATCTGGCACCCAGGGAGGTGCAGCTGACAAATGAGAATGGAATAATTCCTAGACAATGAATGCTGTTGTGCACCTATAGCAGTCCTGGGGTTGATTCATTGATACCAGATGTTATGAAAATGTTTTTTAAAAAATTCATTTAAAAAAATGTTTAAAAAAAAAATAAAATTAAAAAAATTATAATAAAAATAAAAGATAATTACAAAACAAATAAATTACAGACTAAAATTGAAAAAAAGTAAAATAAAAATTTTATAAATAATTGAAATTATCCCGAAGCATATCATTTTAATTTATTAAACTGCTATCTCATTGCAAGTATATGGCAAAGGGCCACACTGGTTGGCCACACAAAATGGCTGCCTGCCATTAACACATGGTCATCACCAACAACAACAGTGAGCAAGAAGACATTGGTAACAAAGAGAGGACATGCAGGCCTGTGGCAAAAGCACAAGGGCTACCTACACAAAATGCCACCGACTGACCACATGGTGAACCTGCAAGCAAGGAGGCATGGCCACAACATAATGACAGAAGAATAACGCATGCAGGCCTATGGCAAAAGCACACTGGATGCCTACGCAAAATGGCTGCTGACCACATGATCAAACAGCAAGCAAGGAGGCATGGGGAACAAAGTGCAGACATGCAGGCCTATGGCAAAAGCACACTGGGTGGCTATACAAAATGGCCGCCAGCCACGAAGTCACAACAACAAGCAGGAGGCATGGCCACAACAAAGAAGGCATGCAGGAATATGGCAAAAGCACACTGGCTGGCTACACAAAATGGCTGCCAGCCACATGGTCACAACAACACGCAAATAGGCATGGGGAACAAAGATAAGGCATGCAGGCGTATGGCAAAAGCACACTGGCTGGCTACACAAAATGGTCGCTAGCCACATGGTCACAACAACAAGCAAGAAGGCATGGGGAACAAAGAGAAGACATGCAGGCCTATGGCAAAGGCACACTGGCTGGCTACACAAAATGGCTGCCAGCCACAGGCTCACAACAAAAAGCAGGAGGCCTGGAAAACAAGAACACATGCAGGCCTATGGACACTGACTATACAAAATGGCCCCTGACCACATGCGGAACAAAGACACATGGTGGCCTATGGCAAACACACTCACACGCTGGCCAGACAGAGGAGGCATGGCAAAGATTACACAGCATTAATTCAGCAATGCCAAAAATTAAAATTAACAGGGCAAAAAATGTTTACAAGATACAATAACAGAAATCCTCCAAAGGCATTACCCCACCCTATACACTGTTTGCAGGGAGAAAAAACATGAAATAGCTAAACAAAAACACTTTTTGTTATTTAATCCAAAACCATCCACTGCCTCAATGATGTTTCAATTCAACAACCACCACAGAAACTGTTGTTTCATGCACCCATGACTAGCACTGGGCCTACTGGCTGGAAAGACCATTGGCAGACTAGGCCGCATAGTGAATTAAATCAATATTGAACATTTATTGGAAAACATGGAGAAAATGTAGTGAACTGTGCAACATGTTTCCTTTATAAAAGAAGAAAAATTACTTGCAAAGAAATAACTTGGCCCCTACTGAAACTACAGGCAACCCACCACAAAAAATTTAAAAAATTGATTAAAAGTACAAATAACTCCAGACGGATTGCCCCAATCAAACAAACACCAGTTTTTCAACTTAGTTGTGAAATCTCAAATACAAAGTCCTTAAATCCAATGGCATATGCAGCAGAACAAAGAGTGATCTTTGCAGCTCCAAATCCAAATGAAAAGTGACCAGAAGATGGACAAAGCAATGGGAGGAGCCTGCTGGACAGGAACAGGAAGTTGGAGACTCTGGGGCACTTCCTTCCAGTTGGAAAAAAAAGGTTTTAAAAAAAAGGACTCCTCGCACAAAAACAACAACGCCAAAGGTCTATTTGAGTTTTTGACTCCAAATCGTCATTTCGGGAAGATTTTGATGCTTCTCGAGGAGATAATCTTCCCCAGATTGCAGTCACTGTAGATCCCGCGCGTTCGGAATTACATACGTCAGAAAACATCCGTCGGAAGTCCCTGGCATGCCCGAATGACATGTTGGCGACTGCAAAATCTCGCGGGAGCATGCAGCCGGCTAGCAAATCTCATGGCGCTCGCGAGCGGCTCTGAAAATCTCATGGGCAATCTCGAGCGCCTGGCAAGTGGCTCCTGCGTGTGTGAAAGGACCTTTCGAGCACACTAACAAAAAAACAAAACTCTTATCTGTTGCAGAGTGCGGAGTTTAGAACTCCGAATTCTACGGGGAACACAGAGTTGCCGAACTCTGCAAACTCTGTGAGTGGAGCGGAGTTTTACGCCCAGGCCTAATGAAAAGCAGTCACACCCTATGATAGAAATTGCCTGCAACACTGGTTTGTCTGGAAAAAATGTGGTGTATGCAGGTTGAACAGACAGAGCTTCTAGTTCACCAAAGTGACAAGCTGACATTATTGCAATGAGAAAGGCTGTCTTAACCATCAGCAGATGCAAACGGCAGCTGTGCATTGGCTCAAATGGAAATTGAGAACCAAAATAAGGTCCTGTCTGCAGCATGACAAAAATGTTTTGGGAAGGAACCTTTCAACCAAACCTTTATGAAAATGCAACACTACAGGTGATTTAAACAAGGACAGCTGGTCTATTAAAAGCAAAAAGGTCAATAGGGCTGACACATAACAGACCCATGACAAGTTCCTGCTGGGCTAACTAAAGCACAAAAAGCATCTTACAACGTTGCTTCCAATGGGCTGGAATAGTGGGAATTACACCTGCTTACAAACTCCTCCGAGCACCCCGCCTAATCTGATTTTGTAGATGGGTGTCTGGCTGCTAGAATGACATCCACGACTTTGGGAGGGAAGTCATAAGCATGCAACTGCTGCCACTCAATCTCCACTCATGGTGAGGCAGATTACACAGATCCAAATTAGGACCATGCACTGCTGTTGCATCTTCGCAAAGCGACAGTCTGATCGGAGGACAGATGCTCATGCCTAGAAGTTCTGGGTATCCCTCACTCCTGGCCCAATTTGGAGCCACTATAACTTGTGACCAGTTGTTCCTGATCTTCTCCAGAACTCAAGGCAGGAGAAATAGTAGAAGGAAGGTATACAGGAGTCCTGTGCTTCCCTCTAGGTGGAATGTGTATCTGAGAGAGAGCCGACTTGGGAACTCCAGCATGCAAAAATGTTGACATTGTGCAGTCTCTGCAGTGAAGAAAAGATCGATCTAGGGCTCTTCCTAGTGCTGGAAGATGCCCTGTGCCACCTCGGGGTATAAGTGGCATTTGTGATCCACTGGGCGTCACCACCTAAGTTAATTCACCCCGCTCTTCAAAGATCCTACCAGGTGGCTCACCACCAGAGCAATGCAAAGACAGCCCAGCCATTTCTAGAGGCAAACAGCCTCCAGGAACAAGACCCAGGACCCACCCCTAGATAATTGTAATACCACATGACAGTGGTGTTGCCCGTGAGAACTTAAAACAACCTTTTTTTGATTGTAGACAGGAAGGCCTACAACACAAAGTGAATGGCCTGCAACTCCAAAAGATTAATGTGGAGTCAGATCTCCATGGAGACCAGCATTGTCTGCTCTCCATGGAGATCTGACTCCACATTAATCTTTTGGAGCATTGTCTGCTCTCCATCTCTTCCAGGTGACCTCCCCAACCCAGCAGTTATGTGTCTGTCACCACCGTCAGCTCCGGGAGGGTTAGGGAGAGGGGACTACTGCCAGTCCACATGAAATTGAGCAGCCCCCACAGCAGGCCTTTTGCAGTATCCTCCAAAACCTGAATGAAATCCAGCATATTCCCTTTAGTGCTAAATCCACTGACACTTCAGATACCGCTGAAGTGCCTACATGTGCCACGTGGTGTAGTCCATAAGCGGGATGCAGGAGGTCAAGAAGTCTCAAAGTCGCTCTCCCTGAGACCCAGGACCAAGGTAGAAATTTTAGGATCAAAGCCAGAATGTCCTGGACTTGTTGATCTGGAGAGAAGGTTCGAAACTGCACCATATGCAGAACAGCACCGATAAATGAAACCTCTGAGAAGGAATCAGTTGGCACATTGATCAAGACCCCCAAAGATGTTAAGAGGTCTGCATAATCTTGAGGTGGTTCATGGCTGACTGTGACAAGCCAGTCTTGAAAAGCAAGTCATTGATGTAGGGACATACTGCCATACCTGACCTCCAACGATGTGCTGCAACCACCACCACCACTTTCATGAACACCTGTGAGGCTGAAGGAGGAGCACAGAAAACTTAAAATGCTCCAGGCAGATAATGCATGTGGAACTGCAGGACGGAAATGTAATATCCTGCAGGTCCACCACTACTATCCTATCTCCTGGATTCAGGGCAGAAAGAACCTGGACCAATGTGAGCATCTTGATCTCATCTGTTTTCAGGAGGAACTGAGAAGGTGCATGTCTATAACCAGGCAAAGACCTCCGTCCATCGGTTCCAGGAAATAACAGGAGTAACATCCAGGTCCTGTTTCTGATGCTGGATTGCTGTCTATGGCTCCTTTGTCTAAAAGAGCCTGGGCTCCCTGCTTCAGAATGGACAAAAGGTCTTCTGAAAGCCACTCTGATGTGGGTGGAATATGAGGTGGTTCTGACAGGAATAGCAGAGGTATTCTTATTGAATGATATGGAATACTCATTTGTTGAATATAATGTTCTGCCACTCGTGGAGGTTATAACTTATCCTGCCTCCATCAGGGTGGCCATGTCTTGCAGAGGACAAACTAGACGAGTTTGGAAATAGCAGTGGGAAGGGCGGGGGACTGGGCAGTACGTTGCCACTGAGGGATTGGACATAGACTGCTGGATTCCTGACCCTGGCCTTGAAATGACTGGGGAATCGCTTGCTGGTTTGGAGTGCATTGTGTCTTTGAGTCAAACCCCTTCCAAGGCCTTGAAAGTGGCAGAATTGGAGTGGATGCTGACACATGGGCACAGAAAGGCAGAGAGAGCGTGCTGTGTCCCTGTTTTTGTTGAAGTGCTCCAAAACCGAATCTACTTTGTCTCCAAAGAGACTGGTGCCGTTAAGTGATTAATCCATTAATGATACATGGACATCATCCAAAAAGCCCACGGATCTCATCCATGCATGGTGTTGAAGAATCACCCAGGTATCATCTGCCCTGCATAAGCAGTCAGTAGTGTCCAGCCCAGAGCAGATGACATATTTTGCTGCTTCTGGGCTATACTGGATGAATTGAGCCAAATTGGTGCGATACTTAGCAGGGACTATTGGCAAGATCTAGCTAACCTTATCCCTTTGGGCATGCAATTGCATCTGGCTTTAACTGAGTGAAGAGCAAGACTAGCCAAAGAAAACATCTGTTTTCCAAATGCCTCAATCCATTTAGATTGTTTGTCAGGAGGAGTTGTAGGGAACTAATTTGGATTTAGTCTACTCATAGACTCCAGAAACACTAGGCTTCTCTCAGTCGTAGAATGTTGTATTAGGAAGGCAGGGTTTCCTAGGGCAGTTCTATGCCTTCCAGTTACTTGTTATTTACTGGTTAGCAAGAGCAGTGCTTGACCTACATGTCCATTAGTGTGTCTGTGAGAGCCTCATTAAAAGGGAGGAGTGGTTCTTTAGAGGCTTGCCCATGTTGCAAGCCTTCCATTAGGACTTTTTCTTGATCTCAATAGATGGCAGTGGTTAGTCGTGAGCTCAGCAACACACTGCATAACTACAGCGAAAGGGGTTGATTCTTCTAAAGAGGGGTCAGGGGGATGACAACCTAGTGTCAGGGGAAATATCCAAGCCACAGGCCTCCTGAGGGTCCATGAAAAGATTCTCATCATCATAGTAGAGGGATGCCTTTATCCTTGTCATCTCCATTGTCGCCACCTGTACCATGTTGGCTATGCTTTCAATCGGAGCCATAAAGGTTTTGGAGTGTTTGACAGAATGTTTCCCATTACCAGGAATCACTCTCACAGTCAGATATAGGCTAGACTAGTTGCTTTAGAATATGTGTGGGATGCAACTTCGGCTGAGATCACAGTGGATTAATTCAGAGTCAGACAAAACAGTTGGGAGGATAGAGCTGCTGACTGTAATCCGACTGAAGGCCTCCTCAGATAGGTGCACCAAAAGGAGCTGCAAGGGTGTTAAAAATCCTCAACATAGCCTCTACCTGTTGTGGCATTGCCAACAGACTCAGAAAGTCAAGCTGCATCTGGACCAGCTGGGGATTCTGTTCTTCAGTAGGAGATCGGGATCAAGAGGCACCTTCATGGGACTTCTCTGCTCAAGAGGGGAAACAGCGTTTATAACGCTGTCAACACCACGCGGGTAGGTAACAATGCGGACGTTACATCGTCCGCGTTGTTACCAAGCATGGCATTACATCGCAAGTTGTTTCTACGACTTGCGCTAGATGGCGCGCAACACCGAGGAATGTGTTGGATTTTAAATCCAACACATTCTCTACTGTTGCGCTAACTGGAGTAGGAATAGTAATTTATACTATTCCTAAGTCCAGCGCGCCATCTAGTGCAAGTCGTAGAAACGACTTGCGATGTAAAGCCATGCGTGGTAACAACGCGGACGATGTAACGTCCGTGTTGTAACCTACTGCGTGGTAATGTATGTCGTAGTAACGTCATACATTCCTCAAGAGTGGTGTAGAGAAGAATACCGTTATGCGTTCTTGTGTTTCTTCTACGATTTGAAGTCATCTGAAGATTTTGAGTGGGAGGAAGATCTTTTGCAGGAATGACCCAGAGAGCATGAACAGGTCCATGCCCTCAATTTAGACCGAGAGCGGGTCTTACGCGCCTTTCAAGTAATTGCCTTGACCTTTGGGCCACTTGCCCAGGGTGGGATCCTCAAGAAAGAGTCTGTGCAGAATGGGCAGGCCAATTGCCACATGCAATGCCGGGGCAGGCCTGGTAGGGGCCGTCCACTGCAACTACTGCTCGCTTTCTACCACCTGCTTACCTCCTTGCCCTCAAGAGCAAGTTACTTACCTTCAGTAATGCCTTATCTGGTAAGGACTCTATCTAGCTGCAGATTGCTTACCTTAGAATTATCCCCAGGCATCACACTGGATCCGGAAATAATTTAATGAGAAGTACTCTAGCACGCCGGTACGTGGTGTCGTTTGGCTCCATGTGACGTTATCCATGCTGGAAGTGATGTGCGCAGTGCCTATATAAGCACTACCCAAGCACATTGATGTCAGTTTCTTTTTGCGACTTTCCACACCAGAAGCATGGAGCCATAAAGAACATTGACCATGGGTGTGTGAAACCAGGGTGGAGAAAAGGGAACCAGCATTGGACCTAGAAATCCCTTTGCAGAGCGTGGAGGATGGGTGTGTCGGTAAAGAATCTGTGGCTAGATAGAGTCTCTACCAGATAAGGTGTTACCGAAGGTAAGTAACTTGTTCAATTGATAGAGACTTATAACTGCAGATTCTTTACCTTAGAATAGATACCCAAGCAATACCTCCATGAAGGTGGGTCTGCAAACATGATTTAAACCAAAAAGTTCTGCAGAACCGAAAGGGCAAAGTGACAATCCCAATGGACCTGAACGTCCAGGCAGAAGGGTTTGGTGAGCGTGTGCATGAGGCCCATGATGCTGCCTGGCAGACATCCGGGACAGGAATCCTGCATACTAACGCAGTGGTTGCAGCCTTTGCTCTGATGTAATCAGTACGCAAACCCTCGATGAGTTGCTTCTAAGCCAGTGAGTAGCAGATGCAAAACATGATCCATTAGGAGATTGTCAGTTTCTGCACGGCCCTCCCTATTTTGGCTCCAACATTTCCCAAAAGAGTTGATCGTCCACCTGGAATGGTTTTGTGTGGTCAAGAAAAACCGACAATGCTCTTTTTGGGTCCAGCCTGGGAAGTCTCTCCTCTTCCTCAGAGGGATGTGGCGGAGCATAAAAGGTAGGCAAGGTGATGGATTGGCCTACATAGAATGGGTTTATCAACTTCAGCATGAAGAATGCTCGGGTCCAAAGGACCAGTTTGTCTGGGAAGAAGGAGATGTAAGGAGGCAGAGATGACAAAGCATGTAGTTCACTGACCCTCTGGGCAGATGTAATTGCTATCAGAAAGGCCGTCTTGGTGGTGAGAAGCCTAAGAGGGAAGGTATGAAGGGGCTCAAGGGGTTCACTCATTAGAAAGGTAAGTACCAAGTTAAGGTTGGGGAGTTATGAGTAAGTGCCTTCTGTGAATACCAAAATGAGTAAGTTACACAAAATGAGTAAGATACTCAAAATGAGTAAGTAAGTGCCTTCTGTGAATATCAAAATGAGTAAGTGCCTTCTGTGAATACCAAAATGGTAGTAAGTTTAGGATTTTGTCTTAAGTTAGTTCTGTGAATCGGGCCCCATAACACAGAAATATAAAGGTCAGAATGAATGGCAAAAAATGAGATGAAAGATCAATAAGGAATAGTGCAGATTAAAGAATAACCGGAGCTAGTGGCACAAAGTGAGAAGTTGGCCTGGTATATGCTGTCCACTAATTATAGTGGGCACCTTGCACCAGTCCAAACAACCCCTTATTGGAGATAGGTTAAAGACAACCTTTATTGAAAGCTATCCTAGTGGTAGCTATGGAGAGCAGCCTTCAGGCTAAGTCTTGAAGGAATGTAAAGCAGCTTGTTTTACCAGTCTATAATCTCTTGAGTGACCGAATGAAAGAGGACCACACCAGGTATATATATAAAATATATGTATTTAGTCTTAAACACACCCCTCTAGTCTCTTTATGAGGCTAGAGTTCAAGTACATAAGTTACAAGTCAGTTATCAACAGTAATAGCACAAATACACGTTTGAGCCCTAGGGGCGTACTCAAACCATATACCAATAAAGTGGTATAAGAACCACGACTGAGCTAGACACAAGGCCTAGAGCCTGTAGAAGTGCTTGGCCCTCAAGGAACCACCCAAGGTAGTGACACATGGGACCCACGGGGGACGCGTGCAGTGTGAGAACACAGCCGCGAGCCGCCGTTGACTTCTATGGGGAATGTCGCGGTTGGAGTTTTAAAGCAAAAGAACACTTAGAGGAGGACTTGGAGCAAACCCCTTTAGAACTAGGTTGTTCTAGAGTCTATACCAACGGGAGCACCGGAGTACTCGAGTTACCTCACCCAGGGAAGCCAGGTGCATAGGTGTCTTTCGGGGTCGGGTTTCGTCGTCGTTTTCAATGGCGATCGGCTGCAAAGTGCTGCTGGCGACCAAGTCGAAAGTGTTCGGGTGGGCCAAAGGTGGATCGAAGATCTGAAGAACCTGAAAGCAGAGGGGACAGAGTCTGGGTCACTAGCCAGTGACCAGGAAGGCGATGAGCAGATGCCCACCGATGTCGGGTGCTTCAGGTAGGTTGACGGTCGTCTTGACTCTTCAGCCACGAGGTCCAGGAGGCGTCGACGACAACCAGGAGCTGGATTCGAGCTGTCCCACGACGTCTGTCGATTGCTGCGGTGTCAGCGACCGGATTGGACCCAACAAGCCTTGGCAACGGCAAGTCTCGTGGAAATAGAAGAAGGACGGTGGTACAGACCAGCAAGGTCTGAGGGACTCACCCAGCGAGGGTAAGTCAGGGCACATCTGGAGCAACCAGGGAAGCCCAAGCAGAAGAAGAGTTGCCTTCGGGAGGGCCCACTAGCCAACGGACTAGCGACCGCGAAGGAGCCTCGAGTGGACGCACTTGGAGCTGGCTTGCAGGACACTCGTGGAGTGGAGGCCAGTGATCTTCGGTGCAGTCGGTGCTGGAGGCGGGGGCTACTCGGAGCCCAAAGCACAACTTCGTGGGAGACCAGGAAGAGGATGCACTTGCAAATGTGCTCGGTGTCCAGGGGTCACAGTTCCACGTTACCCACGATAGCTACGGGCCTCAGCTTTGCTGGGGACTCAGGGCAGCCTCGGGGAAGTCTGGAAATCCACCTCTGGTGATGCAAAGACTTCGGCAGACCAGACAATTGCTTCTTAGGTGCCTGCCAAGCAGGGGAGTCACTCCTTGACCCCAAGGGAGATTCTTCAGTCCTCTAATCTTCAGGTAGAGCGTCGAAGGTCCAGGATTCAGTGTCAGAGTTTCGTCCAGGGTAATCTAAAGTCCTAAGGACAGGGGTCCCATACTTATACAAAGTTAGGGGGTTGGACATACTCTGGGGACCCACCTATGGGAGGGTCATGGAAGAGGGGTGGTTACAACCATTCCCTTTGTCCAGTTTCGCGCCAGAGCAGGGGCAGGTAGCCCCTGCAACCGGATTGAACTGGCATATGCACAGGGACACCAAATGTGCCCCCAGTGCAGGACTTCAAAGCACCAGAGGGTGCTCCCGCCCAGCCCCAATACACATTATCCTGTCTGGGGAGGTGGTTACACCTCCTTGGGACAGGAAACCTATTGTCCAGGCCTCCCCTGCCGGAGTTTCAGTCAGCAGCAGGAGGCCAGACCCGTGTCTGTGGCAGCGGCATCCACTTTGTGATGCCAGGGCTCTGGAAAGAAGTTACCGGGTAGCCCGGTGTGTACATGTCTCTCCCTCTAGAAGGGTGGAATGCTACTCCCCGCCGCCAGGACTGGCGAGGGGTAGTATTCCAAGATGTTTGACACCAAACACGACATGTTTTGGTGCAGCCAGTCCAAAGTTAGCATTGTACCGCGAGGATATAATGCACTTAAGAGTATATGGTCAGGCAGTACCACAAACAGCATCAGAGGAGGGACTCCGAACGCTGTATTGTATATGTATTGTATATGGCATTTATAGAGCACAACAAACAAACTACGGGTACCCTGGCGGCTAAAAATACATGTATGCAGACCAACGTCAAGCAAGAAGGACAAAACCTAAAAACATTGCTCAAAAGGACGACAGGATCACTATCTGGGGAACAACCACGTTTTGATCCTTTTCCTGAACAGAGACAGGGTACTGCAATGTCTGATTTCAATTGGGAGTGTGTTCCAAAGCTTTGCAGCAGCAACACTAAAAGACCTTCCTCCCAATATGACCTTGTTGAACCTGGGTACCTTTGCCAAATAAGCAGAAGAGGAACGAAGGGTCCGGGTAGGAGTATACCAGACCAATTTCTTCTGCAACGGTCTAGGTCCGAGTCCATGTAACGCCCTAAACCCCATGCATAGGGATTTAAAATAAATTCTTTGCTGCACAGGGAGCCAATGTAGCTCCGATATGCACATTGAGGTGGAAAAACTTCGTGGTCTAGACAAGGCCAATTTCGCAGCCGTGTTCTGGACACGCTGCAGTCTCTGTATCAAATACTTAGGGGACTCCAGCAGCAAAGCATTACAGTAGTCAAGTCTACTTAGGATGGCGCCTTGAACAACCAAGGCTCTAACCGAAATTGGGAGCAACGGAAGAATCTTTCTCAGAGCCCTAATGAGGCCAAAACAGCACCCCACCAACTTGTTCACTTGCGTCTCCAGTGACAGGTTGGCATTAAACATAACTCCCAAATTTCGCACCGTCTAGATGGCGCCAAAACAGTAGATGAACCAAGGGGCCAGAAGTTGTGAGGAAGAGGCAGATGGACCTTCCCAACTGCGCAGTGTACAATTTCGGTCTTATCCGAATTAAATTGCAAAGAGTTATTACGTAACCACTGCGCAGTGTCATGCATACATGCATGAAAATCCTCCAGGGCATTGGGTAACGTTCCATCAAGAGATATAATAATCTGAGTGTCATCAGCATAATTCACTAATTTTACATTATGAGCCCGAATGATATTAATCAGTGGGCTCAAGTAGATGTTAAATAAAATTGGGCTGATGGCAGATCCTTGTGGAACCCCATGACAGATATTAGTGAAGGCTGACTGGAAAGGGGGAAGGGCCACTGCCTGACACCTGCCAGATAGATAGGATCGAAACCAGTCCAGGGCAGTGCCCACTACTCCCACCTCCTCTAAACGTGTTAGCAAAATGTCATGGTTGACCGTGTCGAAAGCGGCAGACAGGTCGAGCAAAATAAGTTTTGCTGATTGTCCCCTGTCTGCCAACAGACGCAAATCATCCAACACGGTCACCAAGGCTGACTCGGTTCCGTGTTCTGGACGGAAACCGAATTGTACATCTGCCAGACAGTTGTTACGTTCTAAAAAAACTGACAGAGATTTGCTAACCAAACGTTCAAGGATCTTCACTGGGTAGGGGAGGAGAGAGATGGGCCGATAGTTACCCGGACAGGTTGGATCAAGAGTGGCCTTCTTCAAGAGTGGCGTAACTACAGCCTGTTTCCAGCCAGATGGTACAGCTCCACTAGATAATGATTGATTACATATCTGTCGAAGCCTGGGGAAAAGTTCTGATGCACATTCCTTCCAGATTTTATGCGGAAGGGGGTCCAATGGAGAGCCCGAAGAGACACCCATAGCAAGCCTATAAAATTCCTCATCCGAAGGGGGCTCGAAATGGTCCAAAAAACTCCGTTTATCGGTCCCTGTAGAGGGGCTCTGCTCATGCAGGGGCACCCTCTCACATAAAAACCAAGCACTCTGCCTTCAGGATTGGTAAGGCCTGCCATAGGAGTGACTTATAGGTTTATATGTGTGTGCAATGGTAGTGATATAGGTAGCCTATACCACTGTAAGGGGTGCATGCACCACCTTACCCAGGCTGCAGTAGCAGACCTGTGGTGTCATTTTGGATGGCCTTCCAGGGGTGGCACAATACATGCTGCAGCCCCTGGTAGGCCTCTGAGGTACCTATGCCCTGGGTACATAGTATACCATATACTAGGGACTTATAAGGGCACTCCAGATTCCAATCAGGGATGTGCCTAAGGCACATGGAAACCATTTTAGAGAGGAAGCAGCTAGGCTGGGGTTCTGATTAGCAGGGCCCCAGCCAGACTAAAGTCGAAAAACAGTGAAGCATCAGCAAAAAGTGGGGTTACCCATGTGAAGCAGATCCTACTCTCCTACAGGTTGATTCTTCTAAAGAGGGGTCAGGGGGATGACAACCTAGTGTCAGGGGAAATATCCAAGCCACAGGCCTCCTGAGGGTCCATGAAAAGATTCTCATCATCATAGTAGAGGGATGCCTTTATCCTTGTCATCTCCATTGTCGCCACCTGTACCATGTTGGCTATGCTTTCAATCGGAGCCATAAAGGTTTTGGAGTGTTTGACAGAATGTTTCCCATTACCAGGAATCACTCTCACAGTCAGATATAGGCTAGACTAGTTGCTTTAGAATATGTGTGGGATGCAACTTCGGCTGAGATCACAGTGGATTAATTCAGAGTCAGACAAAACAGTTGGGAGGATAGAGCTGCTGACTGTAATCCGACTGAAGGCCTCCTCAGATAGGCGCACCAGAAGGAGCTGCAAGGGTGTTAAAAATCCTCAACATAGCCTCTACCTGTTGTGGCATTGCCAACAGACTCAGAAAGTCAAGCTGTATCTGGACCAGCTGGGGAATCTGTTCTTCGGTAGGAGATCGGGATCAAGAGGCACCTTCATGGGACTTCTCTGCTCAAGAGTGGTGTAGAGAAGAATACCGTTATGCCTTCTTGTGTTTCTTCTACGATTTGAAGTCATCTGAAGATTTTGAGTGGGAGAAAGATCTTTTGCAGGAATGGCCCAGAGAGCATGAACGGGTCCATGCCCTCAATTTATTCCGAGAGCGGGTCTTACGCGCCTTTCAAGTAATTGCCTTGGCCTTTGGGCCACTTGCCCAGGGTGGGATCCTCAAGAAAGAGTCTGTGCAGAATGGGCAGGCCAAATGCCACATGCAATGCCGGGGCAGGCCTGGTAGGGGCCGTCCACTGCAACTACTGCTCGCTTTCTACCACCTGCTAACCTCCTTGCCCTCAAGAGCAAGTTACTTACCTTCAGTAATGCCTTATCTGGTAAGGACTCTATCTAGCTGCAGATTGCTTACCTTAGAATTATCCCCAGGCATCACACTGGATCCGGAAATAATTTAATGAGAAGTACTCTAGCACGCCGGTACGTGGTGTCGTTTGGCTCCATGTGACGTTATCCATGCTGGAAGTGATGTGCGCGGTGCCTAGATAAGCACCACCCAAGCACATTGATGTCAGTTTCTTTTTGCGACTTTCCACACCAGAACCATGGAGCCATAAAGAACATTGACCATGGGTGTGTGAAACCAAGGTGGAGAAAAGGGAACCAGCATTGGACCTAGAAATCCCTTTGTAGAGCGTGGAGGATAGGTGGGTCGGTAAAGAATCTGTGGCTAGATAGAGTCTCTACCAGATAAGGTGTTACCGAAGGTAAGTAACTTGTTCAATTGATTGAGACTTATAACTGCAGATTCTTTACCTTAGACTAGATACCCAAGCAATACCTCCATGAAGGTGGGTCTGCAAACATGATTTAAACCAAAAAGTTCTGCAGAACCGAAAGGGCAAAGTGACAATCCCAATGGACCTGAAAGTCCAGGCAGAAGGGTTTGGTGAGCGTGTGCATGAGGCCCATGATGCTGCCTGGCAGACATCCGGGACAGGAATCCTGCATACTAACGCAGTGGTTGCAGCCTTTGCTCTGATGTAATCAGTACGCAAACCCTCGATGAGTTGCTTCTAAGCCAGTGAGTAGCAGATGCAAAACATGATCCATTAGGAGATTGTCAGTTTCTGCACGGCCCTCCCTATTTTGGCTCCAACATTTCCCAAAAAGAGTTGATCGTCCACCTGGAATGGTTTTGTGTGGTCAAGAAAAACCGACAATGCTCTTTTTGGGTCCAGCCTGGGAAGTCTCTCCTCTTCCTCAGAGGGATGTGGCGGAGCATAAAAGGTAGGCAAGGTGATGGATTGGCCTACATAGAATGGGTTTATCAACTTCAGCATGAAGAATGCTCGGGTCCAAAGGACCAGTTTGTCTGGGAAGAAGGAGATGTAAGGAGGCAGAGATGACAAAGCATGTAGTTCACTGACCCTCTGGGCAGATGTAATTGCTATCAGAAAGGCCGTCTTGGTGGTGAGAAGCCTAAGAGGGAAGGTATGAAGGGGCTCAAGGGGTTCACTCATTAGAAAGGTAAGTACCAAGTTAAGGTTGGGGAGTTATGAGTAAGTGCCTTCTGTGAATACCAAAATGAGTAAGTTACACAAAATGAGTAAGATACTCAAAATGAGTAAGTAAGTGCCTTCTGTGAATATCAAAATGAGTAAGTGCCTTCTGTGAATACCAAAATGGTAGTAAGTTTAGGATTTTGTCTTAAGTTAGTTCTGTGAATCGGGCCCCATAACACAGAAATATAAAGGTCAGAATGAATGGCAAAAAATGAGATGAAAGATCAATAAGGAATAGTGCAGATTAAAGAATAACCGGAGCTAGTGGCACAAAGATTGTGAAAAACTACATGTTTACCAAGATCCCATAAAACATGCAAAAAACCTTTTTTAAAAAGAGAGTGGAAATGAAAACACCTAACAACCAAAACACCTGGTGCAGCAACACCGCTCAGATATATGGCGAAATGATAACACTTACTGAATGTAAAGCGCGATATCCTAATTGCCAAGCGTGAATGATAATCACAAAGGTCAATACACACGCGCCCTGCTATATAGTGAGACAATAAAAAGGAAATATGTATCAGAGCATAAATCAATGTACAACCCTGTGTAATACAAAGACAGACCCATGTAACGTGCAAATACCTGGATACTCAGTATACCAGAGAGTTGAGTGGCTGGCTCTCCAGTAGCCCAAAGCTGAACCGAGTACGCTGCTAACGCTGAAATCAATACACCGACAATTTTTATTAGGAGTGATCACCTAAATATATTGAACCAGCATAGGTAAACTTAAACGTTCCCACGAAAACGGGACCTACCAGAATATCCGGGTACTCGTGGGTCACCTGGTAGTGTCGTGTTCAGGTGAAACCACGCAATGTGTTTGCCAGTATTTGAAACGGCAACATAAAGTGGAAAACGGACTAGGTGATGAAAACCAAACAAGGTCACCATGTTAACATGTGTTGCCCGGAGTGATTACAGAGGCAAAACGAGGTGTCTAATCTCCAACACTAATGCACACAGCCCTACCAGGCTCAGAGATAGAAAAAATGTATATCGGGGTACTACTTCGACTATTGAACAAAAGTTGAAACTGCGAAAACAAGCATTTGCAATGCATTCGGTCTCGCCTTTGGGACCTTATATGTATTTAGCTATGCAGCACATTAGCCTGGGCGCTGAAACATCTACTGTTCTTTAACATGGAGGGAAAGTAAGCACCAACCTGCGTGACACGCCAGGTATGGGAACACATGGAGGGAAATATTGCCTTTCAGCGGGAAATGGTATAGTCCAAAGCTCTGTTTTTAATATAAAAGCAGGGCCTTCAATGGTCATATCACTGAAAATACAAGATTTGAAAAAAATATTATTGTCTACAGGTACTCGTGGAAGACAATTTCTATGGACTGGAATCTAGAGAATGCTAAAGTGATTCTGGTATTTTACTAACCTCTGCTGGTCGTTTTCTATCAAGAAAGTTAAATAAAGGCAATTGCCAGAAAAATTAAAAAAAAGAAAGTCCCTCAGCAGAAAGCAATTCTGGTATTTTACTGACCTCTGCTGATCATTTTCTATCAAGACAGTTAAATAGAGGCAGTTGAACAGAAATAAAAGTCCCTAAGCGGAAGCAGACAAGTCCTAGGGCTGATCTCCAGAGCCCACAAAGTACATACACATATAAGTATATACTAGAGTAATTACTAAAGTATATATACTAAAGTATATACAAGAGGTCTCGAATGCTCGACCTAAAAATGAAATACAATGGTAATTTTTTTTTTTTTTAGGACGGACTAAAAAACGTGAACCCAACCTGGACGCCATGTTGGGACGTTGTCTCCGAGGCAATTACAAAGGAAAACAAAGATATCTAATCGCAAACACTGAAAGACTGGGCCCCAATAGTCACAAAAAGTAAGAAACAAAACAAAGTAAAGTTTGAAGAAGTGAAGACTCATGTGACTGTGAGAAATGTGAAACAATGAAAAACGGCAATAACCATACTGTGGCTGTGGAGATCCCCGGCAGCTAGAAACAGAGCAAAAGAGAGCGCCATTAAGAGGTCAGGTAAACTAGTACTACTGCCGAACCTGCAATATAGGTCGGACTAAGTGGCAATGGACAATGTGTCATGGGGAAATACGGTCATGAACCACTGTCGAGGATGAAGACGACGCTGGGCAAACTGATAAAAGCTGGCAGAAGTCGGGATAGGTGCACCACTTAGTGAACAAATAAATAGCTGTGCTGGAAAGCAAAAAATGTATAAGTGAAGAAAAGCCCCAGTTACCAAAATGAAATTCAAAAAATAAAAAAACAATGTCTCATGATGCCATTCTGTAGATTGTAGACATGAAATCAATATACACACAACATGTAACGACAGGTGCTGGCCAGATTGATAACATGTATAGCTCCACTACTCCAATGGTGCTATGTATACATAGTTTGTGTGACACATTACGGAATGAAGAACAAGAGCAACCTTGTGCACTGTGCTGTCTCTGATAGCATAGACTAACCGTGGGCAGAGAACTCCGCTCCGCCCGCGGAGTATGCAGAGATTTGCCTACTCCGCGTTCTGCGGAGAACGTGGAGTAGGCAAATCTCCACACACTCTGCGGCGGAGCGGAGTTAACCAGCCCCCGCCTCAACCCCCCCTAGTAAGAATGAAATAAATATACATTAAAGGTAAAATAATAAACACTTACTTGACTGCGGCATCCCGGGCTGCCGTCCTCCTCTTCCTCGGCGTTTCACAGTGATCTGCGCATGCGCACGCGCCACGCGCATGCGCATTCGCATGCGCGTGGCGTGCAGATTACCGTGAAACGCCGAGGAAGAGGAGGACTGCAGCCCGGGACGTGCAGTCAAGGTAAGTGTTATTATTTTACCTTAATGTATATTTATTTCATTCTTACTAGGGGGGGTGGAGGCGGGCGGCGGAGTGGACCTCCACGTAGTGCCGCTCCACCAGCTCCGCCCAGGGTTAGCATAGACCCCACAATTAAAGAAAACAAATCATGTCTATTTTATCATTCAACCCATTCGGGATCATAGTATTAAGCTGTTTTATCCACCAGATCTCATGTTGGGATAGCAGTTTAGAATTGTCTATGTCAGCGCTAATGCACAACGTTTCCAGAATTGTAAATGTGAGTTGTGCTATGTTGTGATTGTGTTTCACCCAATGAGCAATGCTAGGTTGGATTTAAGGTTCTTGGTTCGAATCATACTTTTGTGTTCAGTAATTCTCACCTTGATCTTGCGCTCTGTTTTACCTATATACAATAAGCTGCATGGGCATTTAATGCTATAGATCACAAAAGAAGAATTACAGTCAACTGAATATCTCAATTTAATGAGTTTACCAGACCGTGGATGGGTGATAGTGTTCCATGTAATTACATTATTGCAATGCACACAATTATAACATTTGCGCATGCCAGTTTCGGTGGTGTTTTGTGTGAATTTAGGTTGTGTTAACATTTCTTTGATATTCCGACTTCGTGTGTGTGCAAATGATGGTTGTTCATCAAACAAGTTCTTGAAATCAGGTTCATGCTGAAGAAGTTCCCATCGATTCCTAATGATCTTTTTGATCGCTGCTGATTTCATTGAGTATTTAAAAACAAAAACCATCCGGTTTTGTGGTGTTTTGGTTTTCATAGGGAGCAAATCAAGTCTCTGAATAGAGGAGATTCTTGTTTCTGCTTAAGCGAGTACGGAAGATGGATAACCTCTTTGCCTGAAATTGCATATTTGGTTCTCTATAGCTGACTTTAAAGTCTCCGGGGTGGATGCAATCCTTTTAATCCTCAACAATTGAGAATATGGTGGCTTATGACTGAGACTGGGTGGGTGGAAACTAGAAAATAACAACAAGTTGCTTCTGTCTGTTTCATTTTTGTAACTGGTAGTGTCCAAGTTGGCAGCTGATTTGGTTATCAACACGTCTAAAAAAGATAAGCACGTAGTACTGATAGAATATGTAAACTGTATACGTGCATTTTTCTGGTTCAACTCTTGAATCTTTGACTCTAATGCCGCCTGAGAACTGTTCCAAATTATGAAGATGTCATCTATGAATCGTCCGTAAAAGATCAAGTTGGATTTCCATTCTACATCTGTAAAGATTAAATTTTGTTTGAATTTAGACATGAAACTGTTAGCATACGAAGGTGCTCCAGAGAATCCCATAGAGGTGCCGCTAACTTGCAGGTAGAAATCTTCTTTCCATGTGAGATTACTGTGATGTAAGCAAAATTGAAGAATCTCTAGGATGAAAACTTTGTTAGCTTCGATTGTAGGAAGTTGTAAAAGAGCCCATTCACATGCGTCTATGCCTTCCTGCAGCGGTATAGATGTATATAAAGATGTCACATCAATGGAGCACAGCAGCCACTGTTCATTTGTGGTAATGTCCAAATTGTTGAGTAATTGTAAAAAATGTGTGGTATCTTTTATATATGATTTCTAGCTCTGTACAAAGGTTTGTAGAAAGTAGTCGATGTATTGCCCAAGAGGTTCAAAAACTGAACCGCAACCTGAAACAATTGGTCGGAATGGAGGATTATGAAGATTTTTATGGACTTTAGGCAGCATGTACAGACGTGGACGTCTGGGATGTTGTACAGTCAAAAAGTTACGAGTGTTTGCCGAGATCCAATTCATTTCTGTGGCTTTGTCCAAAATCTTCGTCAGGGTAGCCATGATGTCTTGAGTAGGATCCTATTCAAGTTTAGCATATGTCGATGGATGCTGAAGATGTACTGTGACCTTGCTTTCGTAAAAACTTGTGTCCATTACAACAAGTGCTCCACCTTTGTGAGCTAGTTGGAATAAAAATTATGTTTTTGTATTGTTTTACGTAAGTTAGCATTCGCGGCACCATTTTGTGTGTAGGCGCCATTTTAGATTTAGATCAAAACTAATTTTTGCTATTTCCGAGAAACAGCCTTCTCTAGGTTATGTTTCTTCAGAGTTGGGTTCTGCCACACTAATGAATGCACTGTTCTTATTAACGCATACCTTTCTTCTGAGATGTAAGCCTTCTCCCACTTGTCTAGTGGCGGGCACAGGCAGAGTAACCTTGAGAGATAGATAAGGTGTGCCCGGCCTCAGAATCGAAACTTTCTCCTTTGTAATTTACTGTCCAGCTGCATCTTTCTGGAAAATTCCATTGTAGGTGTGCCTTCATTGATTCTGAAATGTACATAATGTATCGTTATGATTGTTGAAGTCAGTCCCTCTGCAGCACTCCTTAGCGACTGGGCAGATAGGACTCCACTCTGATCGTACTCTGAATAAACAGATATTGGTTTGTATTCTCTACTGTCTGACCGACTCTTCATTTGTATGGAAGGCTGAGAGGTGGTCGTGAGTGACCCGAGTGACCCTAATCAGGCCACTTCCTTCAGTTGGCGCCCGAACAGGGACTCCTTCGGGTGAGTGGCCATTCCCCTTCCGCGGACGGGGGGAGGTCGAGGCCATCGTCGGGTCGGACGGACGGATCAGGGATCCCTGCACGAAGAGTTCCTGATGCTCACAGCTGCCCCTTCTGTCCTGCCGGACGGTGCCTCGACCAGTGGTCATCCCGACTGAAGTCCTGAACGGCGAAACCCTTGGATCTGACCGTTTGGTCTGAAGAGTCGGCAGTGGAGAATAGATTTGTTTGACCTGCATATATCAGATGAGTTTGTTTTGTTTCTTTGTGGATATGGTACCATTTTGGTTTGTATTTGGTACGGTCTAAGGACCGTCTTTGGGACAAAAGCAATTGCAATTGTTATGCTAGGCATAAAATAGTGGACTTGTTTTCTTTTGAAAATGCCTAGTTTCAGTAAATTGTTTGTCTTGTGCTGTCGTTGTTCTACTGATGCTCGATTGGAAGAAAGTCAGCCGGCGCCTCCAGAAGGCACTCCGAATTTTGATATGTATGTGAAGCATGGTCTTGGCCCTATTATGTTTAGTACATTAAGGCACAAATATACGAGGGACAATGCCGAATTGCAGTGGCCATTGACGGGACCTTTCGATGAACAAAAGATTGAGTATTTACAGGAACAGTTGTTTAAGAAGCGAAGTAGGCAGTATATGTTTGATTCCCTCAGAACGTGGCAGAAAGCAGCTTGACAAAAGCGGTTGAAGGCAGAAAAGGAGGCCCGGAAAGGAAGAATGCAGACGTTGACTCAGAAGGCCAGTAGCATACGACAGGGAGAAACAGGAAAAGGGTGTTGAATGCAAAGATAGAAGGTTTTGATTACATATTGATAAATTGTATGTGGTTCAGGAAGAAGATGACGCTTTTGTTGAGGAATTGCTAGATACCCAACCCCTGCCTCCATTTGCCCCACAAAGAATATATCCCATTGTTCCGATGCCTTCGCAGTCGCCTGTTACAGTTGCTTCCACTGTCTCTGTCCCTGCCTCTACTACTGTTTTTTCGACGACTTTGGCTTCGGCTCCTCCTCCTCCCCTTTCTGTTTCTTCGCCGTCTGTGGTGACTGTGACTGTTAGTACTCCCGCCGTACCTATTCTCTCAGCTACCCTCCCGCCAGCTCTTTCCCCCATGACACAGCCCCCAGCGACGATAGTGCCTGTTGCTTCTATTGCGTCTCCCACTGTGGTTTTCCATCCTCCAACATTAGGAAGTAGTGGGACGTCGGTGCGTGGATTTGAGGACAGGGATCAGACAAAATTCAAGGAGCGCATGGGAGCGTTACTGAGATCTGATGTGGGAGATGAAGAAAAGAGGGTCATAGCTAATCAGGCTGCACAGTGGGCCCGTAATCCTTTTTATAGTGTAGAGGATGTCTGGGCAACTATGAAAGATTTTGAGCCCTTTATACAGCAACATGTCCTTAAACATATGTCTGCCACTTTGATCGGTCTTTGGCAACAGCACTTTGAAGCGGAAGCACCTCAAATTTTATATGACATAAGAGATCGAGTGTATATTAGTGAATTGGGGCCAGAACAGGCTTTTGCTAATGTTACGACAATAGTTGCATATAGGGGAAGACTACATGAGAAAAGTCCCAGGTCAGTATCTCAGTTTCAGATGAGAGCGGTGCATTCCATATATCACCCTGAGATACCGGAATTGACAGATGGTCGTGGTAATGTTACTCGAGCAGCAGTGGCGGCCAGGTTCCAGGAGCAGTGGGTTTATACTCCATAGAAAAGAAGTTAGGTTTTATCTCTTAAATCTAATTTACCAGATCCTAGGAAGAATCCAACTGCTTATTATAAAGAACTGACTGAAGCTGCTTCTTCCACAGTGATGACTCTTGCTGATATCGAAATGTTCTTTGGTCTTCTTGTTCCGGTCGATATTTGGAGGCAGGTTCATACTCAAGATCATGTTCCAGAGTTGGGTGGTACTTGGGATCAGATTAAGGCATGGGATCAGGAAAGGAAGCCCGGTGATAAGCCTCAAGCAGAGATCTTAGCGCTGCCAGGTCGCATAATTACGTATATGCATTCTCTTATTCCGCCAAGAAAGGTGGATTGGGATAAATTGTCGGCCTGTTGACAAAAGAAAGATGAGAGTGTGTCTGATATTTTCACTCGATTTGAAGGCACATTTTTGGATTATAGTGTACAGGATTTGTCCGTCGAGGGAGGTGTTCGGTTGTTTGTCAATAGATTTGTTTCTAACTTGCTTCCTGAAATTGCAACTCGATTGCAAGCTTCTGAGAGTACCTGGTCCACCTCCTCTCCCTCTGTTATTTTGAATATGGCACAGTATTATGAACATAGGGATAATGAGGAAAAGGAGAGGACAGAGAAGAGACATAAGGATTTAAAAACGAAGGTGTTGTTACAGCAGGCTTTTAGAGGGAATGTGAGAGGATGTGGTGGTCCTGCTCGACAGCTTCCACGCACTAGCAGGCAACCGATTACACCTTTGGGTCTAAATCAGTGTGCGTATTGTAAAGAGGAGGGACATTGGTGTAGCGAATGTCCTGTGCTTTTGCAGAAGGTAGCGGTCCCGAGAGGACGAGGTTCTCGTGGACGGGGTCGTGGAGCTGGTGGGGCAGATAGGGCTCAGAATGCTGTAGCCTCACAGGGTCGTTCTGATAATAATTACTTTGATGACCCTCGTGATGGATAGTATTACCATGAATATTACGACATGGAAGAAGTGACAGGGATGTCTTACAGCTAGGGCAGCCAGGGGCAGAGTGAGGGACCAGTTCAGATACCTGTAGACCAGCGTGGTCCTTATGTAACATCAGAACTGCAAGGTTCAACGAAGGAATTTTTGGTGGACACAGGTGCCACAAAGAGTTCTGTTACTCGAAATATGGTCCCTGGGGCGGCTCTGCCTGGCCATAATAATGTGTCAGTTGGTTTCTCTGGTGTACCGGTTGTAAGCCCCATTTCAAAATCTCTTGCGTTGACTATTGGTCCTTTTACTGTGGATTCGCCATTCTTGTTGACATCTAATTGTGGTGAAAATTTGATGGGTTTGGATTTGTTGAAGAAATTGCATGCCACAATTTATTGTTCTCCGGCGGGTGTCTATATGACAATGTGTCCAGATGTAGCACGTGCTAAGCAGTGTTTGTCCAAAGTTGCACCCCTTCCTGTTGAGTTTAAAGATGTGCCACCCACTCTGTGGGCGACAGGCGACACAGATGTAGGATTGTTGCAGATATCTCCGGTTTCGATACAGGTTAAGGATGGTGCTATTTTGCCCCGTACCCCTCAGTATAAAATACCGCAGGCAGGAGAGCGCGCCTTATTGCAAATTATACAGGATTTGATTAAGAAGGGAGTGGTTGAAGAGACAACTGCTAATATTTGCAATAGCCCTATTCTTCCAATTCTTAAAAGGGCGCCTTCAAGTTCCCCTGATGACCATGAAGATGTTTTTTTTTAAATTTGTTTATTAGATTTTGCAAAAACAAAGTGCAATACACAGTGATGTATCAAGTAATATACCCATCCCCAACGCCCCCAACCCGGCATGGCAATGAGATAGCAACCATCAATACAAAGGACATGTGCAGCATAGAGAGAGTATGTAGGCACCCAATAAACAATAAGAAGTAAGATAGGTGCAGTAGCAGTCCAGATCCCGTTAAGGGCCAAGCACAGAGCGATCTGTAAAGAAACATGTCATCTCTGATCAGGGTTGCTTAGCAGATACACAGTTAATGGGGCCCAAAAATCTTTGGGTCGGGAAGCCTCAGGTACTTCTTCAGCGTAGGTCTCCAACTGATCCCTACAGTAGAGTAGATTATGCATCCATTTCTTAACAGTGGGAACAGATTTAGCACCACAATTCAACGCCACAGCTCTTTTTGCCAGCAGAGTGGAGACTGCGACTAAGCGCCGATTGCAGGGCTTAAGACTCCCAACACTGCCCAGGAGACACACCTCCAGAGTGCAACGCACAGGCTCCAATACAACATCCGCCAACACCTTCACCACCTTAGTCCAAAATGCATACACTCCAGCACATGCCAAGTGAAGAAAGTCAGCATCAGCTTGCCCGCATCGGACACATGCAGCACTCTCGCGCAATCCAAACTTACATAATTGCAAAGGAGTATAGTACAATTGGTGCAAAAACTTAAAGTGGATCATACGGAGATTGCAGTTTGATGTGAGGCGCCCAGTCAGCGCGCAGCAGGCCTGCCACTGCTCGATCGTGAGTGCAGTTCCCAGTACCGTGTTCCATTTCAGGAATGAAGGGTGGTCCCCGGGCTCATTCTCCCTCTGAGAGGCCTTATATAATCTAGTAATGAGGCCCTTTGTTTCAGCTACAGCTAGCACCGCCTGCAGTGCACGCATTGTCCTGGGCTCTGCCGGAAAAGCCAGGTATATATCCCTAACGGCTTGCCGCACCCGGACGAATATGAACCCAAGCATAAAGCTGCTACATCGATCTCCTTGTACACTTTGCAGGGTACGAAACTGCCCCTTTGTATATAAATCTCCCAGAGTATTGATGCCAACAGCCGCCAGTTCCCGCAACGCGAGCTTCTCCCGCGCTGCCGAAATGTCCGGATGTGCTGCGATAGGTAACAACGGGGCATACAGATAGGGAAGTCGAGCTCTCTTAGCTAGGGCCCTCCAGGCCCATGCAGTACAAAGAGCGGGGTTTATTTCATTTCTAGGGCCACCCGTGCCCCCAGAGAGAGTGGCGGCCGGGAGAGGCAAAGGGAGTACAGCGCCGCCTCTATTGCAGAATGAGATTGAAAACGCTGTGGGAAGTGCCAATAGTGCGCAAACTGCGCAAAGATAGTAAAGCCGTAAATCCGGAGACTCGAAGCCACCCCGGTCAAAGGGCTGCACCAAAACATCCCAGCTGCATCTGGGTTTCTTGCACCCCCATACAAACGTAAGCAGCGCAGATTGGAGAGCACTGAACAATGCAATATTTAATCTGATAGGGATATTAACAAAAAGATAGAGCAATTTGGGTAAAATAGTCATTTTAATAACTGCGATGCGGTCCGCCAACGAGATAGGTAATCGCGTCCACCGTGCCGTTTGTTCGGTAATCCGCGTCAGCCCCCGACCATAATTCTCAGTGATCACCCGATCCGGATCCCTGTGCAACCATATCCCTAGGTACTTCACCGGGTCCTGAGTCCACGCCAGCGGGAACTCAGTCTCCACTTCTAGGGTTCCAGCAGTGAGCGGAAACACAGTGGATTTCGTCCAATTTATTCCCAGACCCGAATATCTCTCAAACTTAACATATTCCCTAAGCATCGCCGGGAGATAGGTGGCAGGCTCCCTGACGTACAATAGCATATCATCTGCGTAAAGAGAAACCACCAATGGCCGCTGACGAAAACGTAGGGCAGCCGCTGAATGACACTGCCGGAGCTTACAAGCTTACGGCTCTAGCGCGAGCGCGAAGAGCATTGGTGACAGGGGGCAGCCCTGACGCGTGCCCCGCTCTATTCGGAAAGAGGAGGAGATCCACCCATTGACTCGCACTCATGCCAGCGGTTCCATATACAGCACCCGTATCCATTGTAAAAAGAATGGGGTAAATCCCATCCTAGTGAAAACGGTAAACATATAGTCCCACTTGAGGGAATTGAATGCCTTTGCTGCATCCAATAACACAGCAACTGCCTGGAAGTCGGGATCAAAGTAATGCAGTGTGGAAAATATCGTACGCAGATTATGTACAGTGGACCTGGCCGTCACAAAACCTGATTGATCCGGCAGCACCAGAAGAGGAATAAGCGGCTGCATCCTAGTAGCTATCATTTTGGCTAATATCTTGTCGTCGATATTGATTATAGAAAGAGGACGATATGATTCGCAGCGATTAGCAGATTTGTCTGGTTTTAAAAGTGTTACTAGCAATGCCTCTTTGAGAGTGGGCGGGAGATGTCCATTGTCGTAAGCTTCTGCATACATCTCCAGCAGCCAAGGGGCCAGCTCATCAGCGTAAGCTTTATAAAATTCGCTTGGGAGTCCGTCTAACCCAGCAGCCTTACACGTGGGAAGAGATATTATGGCTAATTTAACATCTTCAACATCAAAGGGCTGGGTGATGTATTCCCTATGCCCTTGGGACAGCCAATCCAGCGCGACGTCATCAAGATAGTTGTGCATCTCCGTCTGGGGCACAGACGTTCCCTTCTCATACAGAGTCGTGTAGTATTTTACTATAACAGCGCTGATTTCAGGTGTTGTATAATGAGCTACATCGTCCTCATCCAGCATCTCAGTAATAGAGGCCTGACTCGCGGCGCCGAAAGTTTCTGGGCCAGAGATCTACCAGGGCGGCCACCCTCCCCATAATAACGAGCTATGCAACGTCTCGATCTGCGTAACAATTCCTGATCCACAGTGCTGTTGTGCTCCGTAACGAGCTCTCGTATTTCTGCCAGCGTGCTGGATGAGGGGGACTGATCATACTCACGCTCCAACTGAGATATTTCTGCAGCTAGTCTACTTATTCTACGCCTAATATCCCGCAACACTCCAGCCTGCGCTCCTATACATGTGCCCCTAATCGTTACTTTAAATGCTTCCCAGAGGACTCCCGCACTTTCCACCGAACCACTGTTTTCCCTGAAGAAAGTCTGGATCGCCTCCCCGATAGTTTGTTTGAACACAGGGTCAGTTAAGGAAGAGGGCTGCAGTCGCCACGTGAAGGGTGGTTGCTCACAGGTTGGAATCTGCAATTCAAGTAGAACAGGGAAATGGTCGGAAGGTGTTCTTGCCATGTGACCGACCTGCAGCGTCCAAGTACACACAGTGGCGGATACAATCCAGTAATCTAAGCGGGCCCATGTCCCGTGGACAGATGATATGAAGGTGCTTTCGTGCTTTCCTGGTTCCCTGGATGCCGAATGCGCCACACATCGTGTAGGTTTCCAGCATCCATAATCCCTAGCAACGTCTCCGATGCCAGCTTGGGCCGGGTAGCACTACTACTCAGACGATCAAGCTCTCCATCCAAGCACACATTAAAGTCGCCCCCCCAGATAATCTCGGCCGAGGGAAACCCAGATAGCCGGCGCCATACATCTGAGAAAAAAGAGGGATCGTCCAGATTCGGACCATATACATTCACTATTAACACACTCATATTGCCTAATTGGCCATAAAGTATCGCCACCCGTCCCTGTTCATCCGTTTCAGTCCGCAGCACCTTAAATGGGACCCCTTTCTTAACCAGTATCATTACACCCCGTGAGTAGGTAGAGTAAGATGAAGCAATTCGCACCCCAGCCCACTTAGCCCCAACATTACTTTCAGATGATCTAGTAAGATGTGTTTCCTGAAGAAGTGCAACCTGTACATCCATCCTATCCAAGTATGCCAACACTGCTCGTATTTTTTGGGGGGTATTCAGGCCCCGCACATTCCAGGTCAAACACTTCACCCTACCGCCCATACCACTTGTACCGTAATACACTCCCTGAAAGAGAAGCAACCAGTGTGTCCTTCAATCCAACTTCTCCTTGTTTGTGATGCATCTCAATAGCTTGTGTCATAGGAATAATTGGTGCCCATGCCGCACCCAGATCCCTAACACCCCCGCCCCCCCCACTTCCGATTCATACCAACGTTATACATCGTGTCAGACATGTAAAGATACACCTGAAATCATTGCAACAAATGCATAAGTGGAAGCCACCCGCAGCCTGCCCATCCAACCCCCCAGAACCCAACCCCCCACCCACTGCAGCATCCCAAACTTTGCCAAAGCCATACCAGGTACCCGAAACCCCCCCCAAACAAGAACAAACACAACATCTTTGCGGTTGGGGTACACCCATTCGGGGGACGCAGAGTGCAACTAGCCTCCCAGCCAACGGGAGGTGGCCGAGCAGGTCTGAGTCTCGTGCCTAAAGGTGAGGTCCGTTTCATGACAGCCCGCAGTAAACCACGGACATAATAACGTCCTAAAGAGAGAGAATTCCACCCCTAAACATTACACATATAGAAACATCCACATATAGCATCCCTGAGTAAGCAATATCATATATAAACAACAAGGCAACAGCAAGGAACAGCACTACAGTTCAATCTTCGTCATCATGTGGCGTATTAGTCTCGTGTCGCCTGCGTTTCAGTTGTTTGGCGTGTTCCATGGCAGCTTTAGGGTTAGAAAAAATCTTGGATTCACCATCTGGCCCTATGCGCAGACGTGCGGGATACAGCATGGCATAAGGTACTCCCTCAGATTGTAGAAATTTCTTCACTGCACTGAACTCCCTTCTAGCGGATTGTACAGCAACGGTGAAGTCAGGGAAAAAAGCCAGAGTATTACCTTGGTGCTCGATAGTCCCTTTGTCCCTGGCTAGACGCAAAACTGTGTCCCGGTCTCTATAATTTAAAAGTCTTGCTATGATAGGACGGGGAGCGGCGCCTGGGGGCGGTCTCGCCGCAAGTGAGCGATGAGCTCGCTCTACAATGAACATGTGGGACAGGTGCTCAGTGCCAAAAACATCTTTAATGAGGGTCTCAATATAAGTTTCCATTCTCCCCAGGTTGGTGGATTCCGGCAGCCCAGTCAGTCTGATGTTATTGCGCCGGGACCGCGCTTCTAAATCCTCATTCTTGGCTTGGATGAGGGACAACATCTTCTCCATGTTAAGGGTCTTGCCAGACACCTCACTGAGCCCATCCTCCGCTACCGAAACTCGCTGTTCAACTTCCCCCATACGGGCATTTTGTTTTTCGAGTTGTGCAGACATGTGGTCCAAGCGATGATTCACCGCCGCCATTGTGCCCTCTATGGATTGGAGGCTACGCTGCATCGCCAATAAAGTAGTTTCCAGTGTAGGGGGACTGTCACTATGTGCGTCCGCCTCCGAGTCCGAGGCAGCCTTCTGTGTGGACTTAGAAGGCTTACGAGCCTCAAATGTGAGGCGAGGCTGTGTCTTGTCTGTTCTCCCCATAGTAGATGCAAGCAGTGCGCACACCCACTCTTGGAAAATCACAACGAAGGATAAAGTGCACAATTCACTCGTTGGGTAAACTAGGATATTGCTTATAATGAAAAAGCCCCGCACTGCGTGGAAAATAGAGAGGGCCCACTAGCAGAAACACAAGCAGCAGGGATATTGAGCCTACTACGAGCCTTAGGCTTCCAGGGTCATAACACGCAGCGGCACTCAAACTCGAACCATAGTTCAAACAGCAGTGGCGCCCATATGCAGGGGAGAACAAGGCTGTATTTCAGAGATCAGCAGGGGAAAAACACAGTTCCAGGAGCACTCTTTCCCAAAGTCACAGCGTGGCAATGGCTCCGCACCCAAAACGCCACAATTTGTTGTCTAGCCACGTGGGGACAGAGACAGCCGTAGGTGTGATTCAAGCCGGGGCACCACAGGCGCAAACTTCCAGCCAGGAGCCCAGCAGCCCCGGCAGCAGGCGTTGCGGCAGCTCAATCCCGTGCAGGCCGTGCATACAAGGCCCCGCCGTGCATACAACTCCACAGTGCCCGGCAGCGTGCAGAGCGCAGCGCCGGCCCTGGGCCCCCACCCGCCTCCGCAGCTGCGGGCCCAACCAGGCACCGCACCCCACTCACCACCACCAGCCGCAGGGAGCTCACAGTCCGCAGCCAGGCGCCGTCCAAAAGGTAGTTACACAGGAGAACCTGTCGGGGGGTCTCCGCTCTCCGCCGCACCTCGAACCCGATATTCCACCGCTGGGGCCAGGAATTGCAATTCAACCGATTTCTCAGGGCAGAAGCTCCTCCACGCCGCACCGTACACCCCACAAGCCGCCAGGCACCACAGGAATACCGCAGCTCAAGGGATCCCGGCGGGCGCCATTTTGTGAGCGCTCCCCGTGTAGCTGAAATGTCCGCGTTTTCGGTGGTACAGTAGGCAAAAGTGGCAGAAAACGCGTCCACTCGTCGCAGTAGGGTAATGTTACACTTCCCAGCCCTGTTTGGGGAGCAGATGCGTTGATCCTAGGCAGATATTAGGCGGATTGTTGCCCGGCCAGGCAGAGCAGCACTAGGGTGCGGCCATCTTGCCGTGCGCCTTCTAGCGCCCCCGACCATGAAGATGTTTATCGTTTCATGATTGATTTGCGCGAGGTTAATAAAATAGTGGTCCCTCAGTTTCCAGGGGTTCATGACATTACCACTCTTCTAACAATGATTCCCTCTACTGCTAAGTTTTTCTCTGTTATTGATCTGAAGAATCCTTTCTTTAGTATCCCTATTCATCCGGATAGCAGATATTTGTTCGGGTTTACACTAGCTGGTAGGAGTTTTAGGTTCTGTCGAGCTCCTCAAGGCTATACTGAAAGTCCAAGTATTTAAAGTCAAGCTTTAAAAAGTCAGTTGGATTCCCTATAGCTTCCCTCAGGTAATGTATTGGTGCAGTATGTTGATGACTTGCTCATCGCTTCTGCCACAGAACGAGGTTGCAAAGACAGTACAGTTAAATTGTTGTCGCATTTGGCCCGACATGGACATAAGGTGTCTCTTTCTAAATTTCAATACTGTCGACAGGAGGGCACCTATTTAGGTCACCTACTGTCGAAAGAGGGCAGGAGATTGACTCCTGAGTGCATCAGTACTATTGTTAAGATGCCTGTACCGCAAACCCAGAAAGATGTGTGCGCTTTTATAGGTATCACTTCTTACTGTAGGCAGTGGATACCTAACTACTCTTTACTAATTAAACCTTTGCTTGCTCTAACCGCTAAAGATGTGCATGAGCCCCTGCCTTGGACACCCGACTGTCAGCAGTCTTTTGAGCAATTGAAAACTGTGCTTTGTTCGACTCATGTACTTGGCACTCCTGATTATAAAAAACGTTTGTGTTGTACGTCCATGAGATGGCTGGCTGCGTGCATTCCGTTTTAACACAAAAATTTGGAGATAAGCAACGGCCGTGTGCTTATTTCTCTGCTGTTCTTGACCCTGTCGCAAGAGCCCTCCCGAGCTGTCTAAGAGCGATCGCGGCTGTGGCCGTATCTATCAGACAATCGGCTGGACTCGTACTTGATACTTATCTCATGGTCATGGTACCCCATGCTGTGGACACGCTTTTGAATAAGACTAAAACACAGCACCTCACCAGTGCACCTCTGACTGGCTATGAATTAACTTTGTTTGCCAAACACATCATGATTAAAAGATGTGCCACTCTGAATCCAGCGACGTTACAGCCCCTCCCTTCTGAGAATGATGAGATTGATAAACATGATTGCATCTTCCGAACGGAAGAAGAGACGAAGGGACGGGTAGACCTGACTGATGTTCCCTTATCTGACCCACAAGGGGAACGATGGCTCTTGTTTTAAATTACAAAATGGCACTACAACTGCTGCATATGCTATTACCACACAGCGTACAGTAGTTGAGACATCACAAGTTCCTTACCAATCAGCTCAAGCTGCGGAGCTTGTTGCTTTGATATGAGCTTGCGAATTGAGTGAGGGATTGGTTGTCAATATTTATACTGACAGCCAATACGCCTTTGGAGTCGCACATAACTTTGGGCAACTCTAGGCAGAGAGAGGGTTTCTTACTTCACATGGCACCAGGATTCAGCACAGGCACCTCATATTGAGGCTTCTGTCTGCTTTGACGCTCCCTCAGAAATTGGCTATAGTGAAGTGTAGTGCCCATCAAAAAGTTACTGACAATGTAGGTAGGGGAAATGCTTTTGCCGATCAGACAGCTAAGGAAACAGCCCGAACCAAAATGAAAAGAATGTTTGTAGCAGGTCCTGCTAGGTGGGTGCCTGAAGTTACTATGTTTGAGGATACACTTGAGAATCTGAAGGAGATACAAAGTGAGGCCACAATAGAAGAATTAGCATTATGGCAAGAAAGTACGGCACAATTGACCGATGAAGGATGTTGGACTGACAAGTCAGGGAAGCAGAGATGGATGTTGCCAGATGCAGATGTTCTCCCTGTAGTTACGATGGCCCATGGCCCAGCCCATATTAGTGCTAAGGGTATTTGCAAGTTGTTAGACCCTGTATGGCAGAATGATAACATTTCGAAGACTGCTGCACATTTAGTGAAGTATTGTATGGTGTGCATGATGCACAATCCTGGAAAAGGTACTCCTACCTCACCCGGCAATTTTGCACCACCTACTTTCCTTTTTGAAGTCCTCCAGATGGATTTTATAGATCTGGAATGGTACAATAATTTGAAGTATGTCTTGGTGGTTGTTTGTGCTTTCAGTAAATGGGTTGAAGCTTATCCCACTAAAGACAATACAGCCGTTACGACTGTAAAGGTACTCCTGAAGGAGTTCTTTCCTCGTTTCTGCTTGCCCCGTTTGATTTGGAGTGATAACTGAAGTCATTTTAATGCTAAGGTTATTCAGTTAATTTGTGATGGTTTGCACATAAAACAGACGTTTCATCCCGCAAACCACCAGCAGTCAGCAGGTTTGGTTGAGAAGTACAATGGTACTCTCAAACTGAAAATGGCAAAGATTCAGGAGACAACAGGGTTACAGTGGCCAGATGCTCTACCGTTAGCACTTTTGTCAACAAGAACTACAGCACATTCTAGGACAGAATTGTCACCGTATGAGGTCGTGTTTGGATGCCCGGCAAATGTCTGGGGCGACACGCGTCCTCGACGGTTTACTGATATTGAGTACCCCTTGTTGATTGATTACCTATGCCAGTTAACTGAAAATTTGCGTTCTATTCACCAACAGGTCCGGGAGGCCCTACCAGCTATGCCAGAGGGGCCCGGACACGACATTCAGCCCGGCGACTACATACTGGTTCAAAATTTTCAGCGGAAGAAGAGTTTGGAGCCGCTTTGGAAGGGGCCACTCCAAGTCTTGCTGGCAACCCGCACAGCCGTCAAAGTTTCTGGTCGTAAGAATTGGATTCATACATCCCATTGCAAGAGGGTTCCTCTCCCTCTGCCCTATGATCAGTGGACGAAAGATGGAGTAGGGGACTCTGAGTGTGAGAAGGTGCCTCCGTGTGTCCCTTTCAGTGACGCCAGGCTGACCTGGACCAAAACGGATGAGGAGAATGATGAAGTGCTGAATGCAGCAGTACCTCCGGAAATACGGGCTATCCAGGAGCCGCTTTTCACTGATCCCTCTGTGCTTGGAGTCACTAGGTAAAGAACGGTGCACCAAAGGAGAAGTCAGATTAGTTAGGGATGGACTGTGTAAGTTAGGGCGTACTTTGTCATAGTACCAACGGCTTTAGTTTAGGGCGAGAAGGGATTTGTGCACTGTTTGGACATTGGACAGGATAGATTAAAAGTATCCCACTGGGGGTACCTTATCCTGATCGACGTGGGAACCCGAGCTCAGGACAGAGCAAGCTCCACCGCCGGTGCTCAAGAGTGCCAACGTTTTTGATGAACAATTGGAGCCTATATCAGTGAGGCTCAGACGGACACTGGAAACTTGTATCTTTTCCTTGTTGGCATTTTTGGTCCCTTCCTCCCTCTGCTTTATCCTTTATCATGCATCCCTTTGGTAGGATGGTTGCTGATGAAGAGCAGCCAGTGATTCCTCCTGTTCTTATACGTATATTCTGGTCTACAAAGAGAAAACTATTGTGTATAGTTCTTGTGGTATTGCTACTATTAATTTTGGGCGGGGTGTCTTGGGTTTTGGAATGCGATCAGAATGTACCGTCATGTACTAAATCTAAAACACACACTAAAAGGACAGCCCCGAGTAATGTTTTTCTAGACACACATAAAAGATTCTTTGGAGAAGGTACAGCTTGTTATCCTACCGAATCTGTTACAAGTATATGGACTGCTTATCCATTGTCGTTGGTCAATTATACATACACACGCCTGGCCCACTTTGTAGAGGTAAGGGGTGAGTTTGGACTGGGGTATCCCGGTCCTTGTCTATATTATAGGAAGCCACGAGGAAAGGGATATCCAGGTTGTGACCATAATACATATTGTGATAATTTGTATATGAAAGAGCAGAACATTACCTTAGTAGGCTGGCATTACCAAGTTTTAACAGTTACTCGAAAAGCCGGATATTTTCCCGCCTGTTGTCCGACAGTAAACAGCACTGATGCATTTCTATATGTCAATTGTTCTGGGATAATATTGTTCAAAAATACAATGTCTCTAGAAAAAAGGAAGGATCCAAGTACGGTAGGATTGAACACTAGATATGCCCCTGTAGATTATCAAGGCCCACTTTATGCGCATCCGGGATTTTCTTTTTTGTCTTATGGTACTTACTCAAATGTTCATAATGGCACAGATGATGTTGCTTTAGGAATGGTGCTCCCCTAAGCTGTGCCTTGTAAGTATGGTAAGCCAAACATACGGTGGGTAAAGAGAACGTTAACAGCAGAATTCTGTGACGGAGTGACAGATTTGGAAGTTAATAATTATAGTAATGGTATCACCTTTGGGTATATTCTCTTCTCCATTATTACCTTTGGTGGTACCGCCATGGCTAGAGGTGAAAGGGCTAGAGAATATTTTGGATGTAAGTTACAGATACTGTCAAATTCCACAGTGGCAGCTCTGCGTGATATCACCACCCAATTAGAAAGTATGCGAATATATTCTGAGCAGACTAGATATGCTGTTGGTTTCATTTTAGCTAAGAGCGGTGGTGTGTGCGCAGTAGTAGGAGACCAGTGTGTAGTCGGGATAACTAATATGGAAAAAATTATTACCCAACACATTTTAGACATCCTAGAAAATTTGAAAGGAATGGAGAGTGGGAATTGGAGTTGGTCATTGTTTGGTGGGTGTGGTTGGATCCTTGAAAAGGTAATCTATTTCACCTTGATCCTGATTTCTTGCTGTGTTTTGGTCCAGTGTCTTCACTTATGCTGTTCAAATTGCACCACTCTTCTCTCTCCTAAAATAATATCAATTCATGATACTAATGCAACAATAATGCTTCAGAAAGAGCTCGATTACCTTATGCAGATAGAAGAGGGTATTTTCGAGACCTCTTCCCTCCTTACTGTTTCCCCTCCAGATGCTGAAGATATGGAGTGCTCCTAAAATGTATTCATGGTTTATTGGCCTATATGTTTTTCTTATTATCACACAATAATTGCTTAGCTCAGGCTAAAAGGAGGGTCTGTTGGAATAAAAATTATGTTTTTGTATTGTTTTGCGTAATTTAGCATTCGCGGCGCCTTTTTTTGTGTGTAGGCGCCATTTTAGATTTAGATCAAAACAAATTTTTGCTATTTCCGAGAAACGTCCTTCTCTAGGTTATGTTTCTTCAGAGTTGGGTTCTGCCACACTAATGAATGCACTGTTCCTATTAACGCATACCTTTCTTCTGAGATGTAAGCCTTCTCCCACTTGTCTAGTGGCAGGCACAGGCAGAGTAACCTTATGAGATAGATAATGTGTGCCCGGCCTCTGAATTGAAACTTACTCCTTTGTAATTTACTGTCCAGCTGCATCTTTCTGGAAAATTCCATTGTAGGCGTGCCTTCATTGATTTTGGAATGTGCATAATGTATCGTTATGCTTGTTGAAGTCAGTCCCTCTGCAGCACTCCTTAGCGACTGGGCAGATAGGGGTCCGCTCTGAGCGTACTCTGAATAAACAGATATTGGTTTGTATTCTCTACTGTCTGACCGACTCTTCATTTGTATGGAAGGCTGAGAGGTGGTCCTGAGTGACCCGAGTGACCCTAATCGGGCCACTTCCTTCACTGTATGCAATACAGCATCACCCACCAACTAAATTTCATATTTGGTTGTATTCATAGAGGCCCCTGAAGAAGGGATTCATTATCCCGAAATGCATTGGGCATCACCACCAACAGACTGTTGTAGAACTTCTTGATTTTAAAGACTGAATCTAAGAAATGTTGTATACAATCCTTTGAAATGAATTGGATTTTGTCACAATTAATTTTCACAACTTTAGTTTGTTTGAATGTGATATACCATTCAATAAATCATTGAATGTAAACTGAGAAGTATACAAGTTGTAATTTTGAATATTCATGTATATTGTCGGATTATGCTTTAAGTTTAACTTTCGCTGTGCAGTCAGGCATCAGGTGAAGTGTCACTTGTTTGTTTTCACAGGGATGTGTGCCATGTCCACTCTTCACTTTCTCTACACCAAGACACGCAGGCTGCAACGGCAGTTTGCAGGAGCTTGGTGAGGGATCCCTTAGGGTGGCACAATTTGTCCTGCAGCCCTTAGGGGCCCTTTAGACCCAATGTCCTAGGTACCAGGGGTAACATTTACTATGGACTTACATGGATGTTAAGGTGGTGCCAATTGTCGAACAATGGTACAGTTTAGGGAAAGAGCACTGGTACTGGGGACCTGGTAAGCAGTAACTCAGTATAATTGCGGTAAAAGTTGCATTAGATACCATGTAAAAAGTGATGGGAAACCATGGCAAAAGGGGCACTTTCCTATACACTCCCCCCCACAAATCAGAGAGGATGAGACTATCCCAAGAGAGTCTTTATTGTCTAAGTGGAATAACCTAGAAAGGCCATCTGCATTGGCATGGTCAGTCCCAGGTCTGTGTTCCACTGTAAAGTCCTTTCCCTGTAGGGAGATGGACCACCTCAAAAATTTGGGGATTTCATCTTTCATCTGCATGAGCCATCTGAGGGGTCTGTGGTCGGTTTGAACAAGTAAGTGAGAACCAAACAGGTATGGTGTCAGCTTCTTCAGGGACTAAACCACAGCAAGGGCTTCCCTCTTAATGGCACTCCTATGCTGGTCCCTGGGGAGTAACGTCCTGCTAATGAAAGCAACAGGCTGGTCATGGCCATCATCATTGGTTTGGGATAGGACTGCTCCATGCCTGCCAAGAATCACGCATCAGGTGAGACGCTCACGCATTTCAGTGTGGTGTTCCGCATCACCGCACTGAAATGCATTGTCACGCATTTAATGCCACTCGCCAGCGCGCGCCACCGGCGGCGCCTGTGCACCGGCTCTGCTGCTCCGAGACGTGCTGCCAGCAGCTGCTTACTGGGCTCAGTAAGTTCATAAATAGTTAAAGATTGTCTATTCTCAGCTCCGAGTGGCTGAGAGTGCTACAATGTAACAATTAACCTGCCCAGCCTGTCGTGCCTGGCTCCAGGCTGCATATTAATTCCTGCGGCCCCGCGCTTTGACACACACTGCTGCCAATTACCGACGGGGGGAGGTGGGGCATGCCCTCAGTGAGTGGTTGCTACTGGCTTCAGTTCTGTGGCATACCATGGGGGCCCGGGATTATAATCCGGATCGTTAGTGCCGTCATGTCCGGAGGAAGAGGAAGTGAGGCAGAAGCGGCGGGGGACTCAATCTGAGTCGACGAGTCCTCGGGTGCACTGCTGACTGTCTGTGGTGAGAAGCGCCGCAATAAAACCTCCGGCGTGCCGCGTTCAAGTTGCCAGACCGGCGGGGAGCCGAGACCCAGGCCAGAGTGAATAATTATTTGTCACTCGCCGACACTCTCACTGACTCATGGCCGCCCGCCGCGCAAGAGGCATCGGTGATCGCGGGCGGGCGGCGCGAACTAGTGAATAGCTGCCAAGGTTTCAGATTCTCACGTGTGACGTTTTCATAATTTCAGTGAAATTATGAGTCAGTGAAATTATGAGTGACATTTTAACGACTATGGGGCAGATTTACGTTGAACTAACGCAGCGGGGTACAGCAAGTCATTTTGCTGCGCCGCGCTGCGTTAGTTTTGAAGCACAGGGATGCGACATATTTACAAGAATATGTCGCATCCTTGTGCTTCCCCCTGCGCTGGTGCACAAACTGCAGCCATGCGCCGGCGCAGGCACCCTTGCACCATGGTGCAAGGATGCCTGTGTCGTGGGGAGATTGTTTTGTGCAGGAAGGGGAACCTTCCTGCACAAAAACAATCACTACAACCATTTTCCTCTTTCAATGCGTGCTGCAGAATGCAGCACGCATTGAAAGGGGGAAAAACGAGGAGAAATGAAAACATTTCTCCTCGGTGCGCCTCGCTACGCCACCTCTAGGGTGGCGTAGCTTTCAGACGCATCTCCAGAGTTACGATTTCTCGTAATTCTGGAGATGTGTCTTGTTCCATGAGTGTTGCGTGGGAACACCCACAGCAACACCCATGGAACGCCCCTTCACCGCAAAGTGCTGCGTGTGAAGGGGCCGTATTTACAAGGAGAGGAAAAGTCACGCAGGGTGGCTTTTCCTCTCCTTGTAAATATGGAGCAGCCTCTGCGCCACCAGTACGTCACGAAAAGTGACGTACTGGTGGCGCAGAGGGCTCGTAAATCTGCCCCTGAGTGTAACTTTATTACGAGCAAAATCAAGCAACGAAGACGAGGGGATTAACGTACAGGGCACGGCAGGCATCTCAGAATGAAGCAAATGGTAAGTACTGTGCTGCTCATATTACTCGAAACAATGCGTGATGGAGTCAGGTGCTTGCATTTTGTTCGTGGTGGTGTACGCACCAAAATGTAAAACAAGTGTTGCTACTAGAAAAATGAAAGTTTCCTGTGCTGATAAAAGGAGCACAAGTACGAGTTAATTTTTGTGCGAATCAATCTGCTGAACGTGCACCTCTTTTGGAAGCACTAACCTGTTTCTTTCAGTTTATTGCTAAACTTAAACAACCCTTCTCCCGAAGTAACGTGAATTGTGAGGTCTCGCTAAATTGTTTTTTCAAGCCAAATGTACAAGTTATGCAAACTTTGTGTAGTTCCTTTTAATATGCCCACAGATGGAGTCTATACTGAAAAAACACAATTTTATTCTATATGGTGTCAACATTACAGTTTGGGCCATTGATATTTTCTCCCAGTTAGTACCGTATTTTAGTATCTACATGCAAATCTGTTTTTAACGGTGGGACTCCTAATCCTTTAAACGTTCACTTTAACTACAAATATATTTAGTATTGAGGTGCATTCCCAGAGTCTGTGTGACCCCAAGCCCCCATGAGTTGGTCCGCTGCAAGACTGTGGAGTATTAACAAAATGCGAGTGTGCAAGAAACGTTAATAAAGATCTGGGAATGAGTTCTGCAGTGGACCATAACTGAAGCCGTTTACTTTATGAAATATTGTTTTGCCCACAAAGCTTAGATTACTTTCAGATTAGTAAATTGAGTTGGTGTCAATAGTCTGTGCAGCTGGATTGCAAGGAGAAGTCTCCTGTTAGCGCCCTTCCATTTCTGGGCCTTTGCCGCAGTTTTAAGATCTCCTTAGAGTTTATCATTGCTCATATGGGTGTAATTTCTGATATCTATAAGTTTCCCTTGTCTTCATTGCTAGATTTTGCTCGCGAGAAAGTGTCACTCATAGTCGTTGAAATGTCACTCATAATTACACTGAAATTATGAAAATGTCACACATAGCATTCTGAAACCTTGGCAGCTATGCTGCTCCTATCCCTTGCTCAGAGGCATCAGTCTGCACAAGGAAATGTCTAGTGTAATTAGGAGCATTGAGAATGAGTGCTGAGCACATTGACTCTTGCAGGGTGTCAAAAGCCTTTTTTTTGTCAAACTTGTTTTTTATCAAGTTTTACAGAACATCAATCAACAAGCATGGTAATACATTTTGTCTTTGCATTCCGATATAGCTATCAGCAATCTATTACCATATACAGATTCTATCGGATGATCCGATTCACATCTCTTGTAGGTATTTCTTCAAGTATTACCTAAGAACCTTCATTGCTAGTTGATATAACAAATGGAAAGAATAACAAAAAAAAATACATATTGTCTGTATTGTCAGTCCTTTCCTCCTCCCATATCCCTCCCCCTTCCCCAGATCCTTTCCTCGTGGAGAGTAAGTGTTTTATTTCTCCCTTTTGAGGGTCGGGGACAGGGGGATGTGAACAAGAGCTATAACAAGGGCGGAAGGAGAAATTGAACCATAGTGGTGCAAAATTAGCAACCTGGGGTGGTCGGGGTCTCAGGGACCTGGTGCAGTTAATCTGGCCCTGGAGTGGGCTCATATGTTCATGGTGGCTCTGATTAAAACTGGAACAGGTGTAGTGCTCTGACCCTTGTGAGGCAGGTGATTAGTGGGAGACCGCTAGATTAATAGTTGACCAGGGGACCCCAGGCGCATTCGAAGTTTTTAACTTTGTCTCTGTATATGTCATCATACGTTTCATAGTGAGTGCCTGCTATAGCCGTGTGTGCCATTGTGTTATGGCTGAGGCTTCTTTCTTCTTCCATGCGGCGGCTATCGCTGTTTTGGCCGCCCCAAGGCAAAGCCACATAATGGCTTGATCGGCTTTAGTTTGGTATTTCAGGTTCGGGTCCCGCAGGCCAAGCAGCATGAAATTTGGGGAGTCTGGTATGGGATAACCCAATATCTCTTTAATTTGAGCCAGGATTTCCGACCAGAAGGGTCGAATTGACGGGCAGTCCCACCATATATGGCGGAAGTCGCCCAGGAGGCCGCAACCCCTCCAGCAAAGGTCTGATATGGTAGGAAATATTTTTTTCAGTTTCTCAGGATAAAGATACCAGTCGTGCATTATCTTGTAGTGGGCTTCGCGTTGACCTAGGGAGTGGCAGTGGCCTTTTATATCTTTCCATAGGGCTTTCCACTGAGTGTCTATGATATCTTGGCCTAATGTGTGTTCCCGGAATTCAAGGTATCGTGGGCGTCTAGATGGAAGTGTGTGCAGCAATAGGGAGTATAAGAAGGAGATGGCCCCTTTCACTGAGCTGGCTCCCTTCACGTAGCGCTCTAAGGTTGTGAGTTCTCTAGTTGCCCCTTCTCTTAACTCGGGTTGTAGGACCCAGTGACGCAATAGAAGATAACGAAAGGGTTCTGTGTTGGTTAGGTGGAAGTCTCTTTGGCAGTGTGCGAATGTTAGAATGTCCCAGTTGTGAAACATGTCAGCTACGGTGAGGCAACCACCCTCTCGCCACGCGTCAAAGGGGCCCGGTTGTAGTGCTGGTGGAAAAGCAGGGTTGTAGTGAATAGGAGTGAATGGAGAGGGGAACGTGGTCCATTCCGTCTGCTTCAGTATGTCATTCCATATTTTAAGCGTCGTTTTAGTGGGTGTACTAATGTATGCATTCGCCGGTCGGTCCGCCTTTGGTTTCCATAGTAAGTAACATATTACTCTACCCGCGATCGCTCGGTCCATGTGTAGCCAGTGTTTATCTGACTCGCGTTGAGACCATTCAACCAGGACCCGAAGTTGTGCTGCCTTGTAATAGAGGTTCAGGTCGGGCATCGCCAAGCCTCCCTCATCTGTAGGCTATCGAAGAAGACCGAACGGAAGCCTTGGTCTTTTATTCTGCCATATAAATTTCCTTAATAGTGTTTGGACCCCGCGCAAGAAGTCTCTTTCGAGTTCAATGGGCAGACTCTGAAACATATGGAGACATTTTGGTAGGACTACCTTCTTGACAGCATGTATTCTGCCCAACCAGGAAAGGTAAAGGGGTGCCCATCTCCTAAGGTCAGCCCGGAGCTGGCGTAGGAGTGGAGGATAGTTAGCTGCAAATAACCCTGAGATTTTAGGGGTCAATTTTATTCCCAGACACTTTCAGTCTTTCTTGGCCCACTGGAAGGGGGTTGAAGCCACCGGGTCTCCCATCTCTGCCTCCGGTAGTGTTAGGTTAGGGAGAAAGGATTTATGTAAATTAATGCTGAGTCCCGCTACCTCCTCGATGCTCCCCAATTCTTCCCGGAGAGTCGTTATAGATCGTTGTGGGCCCGATATTGTCAGTAAGATATCGTCGGTGAACAGTGAGATTTTATGTTCATCGGCACTAAATTTGATTCCCCTAAGTCCTCAATTCACTCTGAGCCGTGCGGCTAACGGTTCAATGCTAAGCGCAAAGAGGAGCGGGGATAAAGGGCAGCCCTGCCTTGTTCCCCGTTCCAGAAGGAATGGGTCAGAGGCTACTCCAATAACTAAGACTCTTGCACTGGGGGCTGCAAAATAGGCCTTGATCATGTTTATAAACGTCTCACAGAAGCCGAATCTTTGAAGGGTCTGGAAGTGAAAGCGCCAGTCTACTCGGTCAAATGCCTTCTCGGCGTCTAAGCCGAGAAGAACTGCGTGGATCTGTCGCTTAGTTGTTTTTTCTATTAGGTGAATCACTCTGTGCACGTTTTCGCGTGTCTGTCTGCCCTTGATAAATCCTGATTGGTCCAGGTGGATCAGACCTGGCATCAAGTTTTCCAGGCGGGTGGCTAAGATTTTAGAATATAATTTAGCGTCTAGGTTAAGAAGCGCTATGGGACGGTACGATCCACATTGCATTGGGTCTTTCCCGGGTTTGGGAATCACAGTAAGAAGAGCTTCACTCATAGTGTGTGTTATTTGTTTAGTAGTCGCTATGTGATTAAAAAGGGCAGTCAGATGGGGAATTAGCTCTGTACTGAAAGTTTTGTAGAATTGTGTTGTCAGGCCATCAGGGCCAGGAGATTTGTGTAGTTTTAGACTCCCGATCGCTCTCTGTACTTCTTCTTCCGTTATAGATTCCCCCAATTGTTCATTCTGAGTCGGTGTGACCTGTGGGAGCTCCACCATGCCAAGATAGTCTGTTTGCGCCTGAGAATTGAGTGGATCAGCTGTGTATAGTGTACTATAAAAGTCCCTGAAGACTCTTGCTTTCCCCGAATCTTCTTGTGTCTGTGAGCCTGGGGGTTCCTGTATGTCTCCGATGTAGTCCTTTTCCCTCTTAAATTGTAATTAGCATGCCAAGTGTGCTCCCACTTTGTTGCCCTGTGCATATGAGGTCTGTTTAGGTCTTAGCAGTGTTAATTCTGCCCTGTTAGAATAGATCGTGTTGAGTTTCTCCTTCAGGGCTGTGACCTTTCTTTGGATTGCGTGTGTGGGGTTGGCCTTGTGCGTTTGTTCTAGTGTTTTAATTCCCCTTCTAGGGTCATTCTTTCTGTTGTTCTTTCTTTGTTGAGAGCCGCCATTAGTGTTAAGCATTGGCCCCTAGTCACCGCCTTGAAAGCGTCCCATTTGTTTGTTGGAGACGTGTCTTAGGGATCATTTAGCTGAAAGAATTCCCTGATTGACGTATGTAGGGTAATGTTTTGTCTTGTGCCACCGCATTGGGGAAAAACCATTGTTTAAATTTAGGTTCAGGGCTGTGCCACTCCAAAGTGACCACCACTGGTGCATGATCGGAAATGATAATAGGGTGTATGGTGGCTTCTCAAACTAGCTTATTTAGGGCTTGGCTCATGAAAATGTAGTCGCGTCTCGAATAGGGGCAATGGACGTGGGAGAAGAATTTGTAATCTTTATCTTCTGGGTGTGCTTCCCTCCAGGTGTCTCTGAGGCCTAGTTCTTGTATAGTTTGCTTCAAGTTCTTTGGGAAGCTTCCTGTGTGGGCTCTATGTGGATGTGTGCTGTCATTCCCGGAATGACATGTAAGATTGAAGTCTCCCATCATCATTATATCTCTCTCTGCAAAGCCCCCCTATAGGGTCAGGGTATTGTGGATGAAGGCTGCCTGGTTTGTGTTAGGTACATATACCGCTGCAAACGTGCATAGGCACCCCCATATTCGACCCTTTACCAGGACCACTCTCCCCTCCTTGTCAGTTTTGTAATCTGTTGGCTGGAATTTGAGGGATGAGGGAAAGAGGAGGGCAACTCCGTTGTGTTTTGTAGAGGCGGATGATTTATATATTAGGGGATATGCCTAGTGTTTTATTCTGTGGTCTTCTGATCTTTTAAGGTGGGTCTCCTGGAGCGCCACCACATCATAATGTTGGTCAGTGAGATATTTCCATATCTTCTGGCGTTTGGAGGGGGCATTCATACCTCTAACATTCCATGTCAATGTGGTGATCACCATCTTGGCTGTGTGTATTGTGTTGTTAAACCTTGTTCACCTTCCTTTACCTGTGAGCCCCCCTCTTCGCCCCCCTCCAGAGGCCATCTCTCACCTCCATTCCCCCCGGCCTTTCGACTGAGCGCATCCACTGTGTGTAGCCCCTTTTTGCACCATCAGCACTGCTCCCACCCCCCAGGTCCCCGTACAAGAAATAAAAACAGAAAAAAGGGAAAAAAGGAAAGTTATTAAAAAGAGAAAAAAGAAAATGGTGTCAATCTTCAACATCTGTAACGTTGGGACAACGTGTCCCCAGTTTAGGTTACCAATGCGGTGTCCGTCCGGTATTTGAGGCGAGTTGGACCATAGTCCGCCACCGAGATCTGTTTAGTGAAGTTACGTCGTAAGACAAGTTCTGCTTCTTCGGTTAGAGTCCTGTGGATACATTGCAGTTACGCATTCCCAGTCGTTGGCCCTCAAACCTTCAACATTCAGTGATGATCGAGTTCTCCGAGTAGAAATAAAGAGTGGTGTTATATGCTTCGTTGTTGTAGGAACAGCATTAGTTGCCGTCATTAAGCTGGGGTGTGGTGAGTGAGTTCGGGGTAGGTTCTGTTAGTCCAATCTTGGGACTGAGTCTCTCAGGTTATCTCAGGGGTGCCTTGTTTCTTCTGTGCTCTGGGGAGGCAGCGGGTTTGCCAGCGGTTCCCTTTTCCCACTCCCTGTAGGGGGCCATCCTGTTGGTCTTCGCCATTCGCCTCCGCATCAGTTTCCGGTGTCGGAAGGCCCAGCAATTTGAATGCCTCCTTGACCTCAGTTATGTGGTGTGCTTTGTTACGGTATTCGAAGCCTAATCTAAAAGGGTAAGTCCAGCGGTATCTGATGTTGTCTTGTCTGAGTTTCTCCGTGACGGATCTGCGTTGTTGGCGGCTAGCTAGAGTTGCTGGCGCTACATCTTGGTAGAGTTGACAGGTGTGCCCTTGGAACTTCACTGCATCCAGCTTCCTAGCCGCTTGTAGTATGGCCTCTTTAGTCTTAAATGAGTTCAGCTTTGCCAAGATATCCCTTGGTCGACAATTCTCTCCTTGGTTGGGCTTCCCCACTCTATGAACTCTATTTTTATTTTTGTTGTCCCCAATGTTTCAGTGAACAGGCCGTGACAAAGGCCTCCAGGTCCGGCCCTTCCGCTCCTTCTTCGAGATTGCGAATCCGTATGTTTTCCCGTCTTGACCTGTTCTCCAAGTCCTCGTTTTTCAGCAGGATGGCTTGTAGTTGAGTTTGAAGGTCCCATGTAGTTGTTGTCAGTTGATCCGTTCTTCGTTCCAGGTTTGCGGTTGTGGTCTCTATGTCCCTTACTCTGGCCCCCACCGAGTCTACATCTTGTTGCAAATTAGTGAGTCTACCACTAAGGCTGGCCCTGAGCGAGTCCATGGATTGTGCTATGTCTGCCTTTAACTCCTCTCACAGTTCTTGTTTGAATTCCCTCAGGGACGCAAGAAGATAGCGCCATGTTGTTTTCCCCTGTTGTGGGTACCTGTGGGGCTTTGTTGGCTGTGGGGGCGAAGTAGGAGGAAACTCTATTGTTTTGCTGTATTTTTGGAGGCATAGATGAGCTCTATGTCTGAACAGGTCTCGCTGGTGTCCAGTTTTTCCCTGAGGTCAGTGTTTAAGGGACCTAGCACTTTCACTCTGTACCAACACACAGGGTGGTTCTTTTAGCAGGGTTGAGCCGTGCTGGGGGCTATCTCGGTGCCTTTTCTCCTACTGCGTAGTGCGGCCCCTCTCCCCTGTTTTCTCAGTTCTTTGCTGCTCCTCCTCTCACGATCATGGGCCTGCCACTAATCCTGAAGACAACCTGCTGCGCGATTGGAAGCTGCCGTTATTTCATTGGGGGGGCGGGTGGGTAAGTGCTCAAGATATGTGTCCAGTGTTTCCGCCGCCCCTAATAGTGCTCTGGTGTCCCTGTGGATGTGGCTGCTTACTCCGTTGTCTATGGAGTGTCTTGGCCGGGCGCCATCTTGGAGTCAGGCACCCAGCATTTGCCACTCTGGGCAGCCTCTAATCCTCCAGGCAGCGAGTCCCGACTGGTTCTCTGGTGCAGTTGTGCCTCTGTCCCAGTCTCTCCGTCACTGGGATCGCTTTGGATTCAGCTGTGGCAGCCCCTGCTTCTACGCTCGAAGTAGGCGCCTCCTTCCTCCCCGCATACCGGGTTACTCGCTCCCCACTCACCGGTACCACAAAGTCGGTGCTAGGCTTCCCCGGGGCATTCCGTCGGACGTGCGGTGCTGCGATCGTTCAGCGGTATCCTGCAGGGCTATGCCGCTCGCGATCTTTTCCGTCACAGCCGCAGGCGGAGCTCCGACCCAGACCTAGCTCTCACTGGCCTTCCTGCTATCGGGTACCATCCGGGCTACACCAGCCGCTCTCGAGCGGTTCCGGTCCGCACTCGCCACTCACCATGAGTCCACAGGTGAGTATCATCGATTTTCTCTGAAGATTTGTCTAAAAATCATACTTTAATGGGGCCTCGGCAGCGGAGCCGTCGTGGATTACGTCCACACAGCCATCTTGGCTGGCCACACCCCTATCAAAAGCCTTTTGACAACTAACTCTCTAGTTTACCTTCTTGGGCATCTTCTGAGGTACGTTCAGTTAGGGGTGCCACAAAGGTACCATACCCCTTCACAAACGTACTGTAATATCCAGTCAAGCCAAGGAATGTCCTGAGTTGGGTCTGAGTGGTTGGAGCTTCCTAGTTCAGAATTGTCTGGATCTTAGGCTGCAAAGGTTGAACTTGGCCTCCATCTCCAAGGTGGCCCAATAAACAACTGTGCCGTGCCCTAACTGGCGTTTGGATGCCTTGATAGTGAGGCCTGCAGTCTGCAGGGCCTTCAAAACCTTGCCAAGGTGGACCAGGTCATCCTGCCATGTGGAGCTGTAAACAGCAATATCGTCTAGATTTGCTGCGCTTCAAAGCTTCCAGCCCATCCAGGACTTAGTTCACCAACATTTGGAAGGTGGCAGGGGCATTCTTTAAACCAAAGGGCATAACAGTAAACTGACAATGCCCATCTGGGGTCAAGAATGCTGTTTTCTCTTTGGCTCCTTGTGTTAGGCCAATCTGCCAGTACCCTGATGTTAAGTCAAAGGTACTGGGAAACGTAGCTACTCCCATTTTGTCTATCAACTAATCAGCACTGGGTATGGGGTGTACATCTGTCTTAGTGACAGAATTGAGAACTCTGTAGTCCACATAAAACCTCATTTCTGGTTTCCCATTCTTGGTTTGAGGATTAGGGATTAAGACCACTGGGCTAGCCCTGAGGCTGTCAAAGGTTTCAATAATCCCTTACTCCAACATCTTGCTTACTTTAGCTTTGATGCTCTCCTTAACATTGTCAGTCTGTCAATAGATTTTGTTTTTGACAGGCATGCTGTCTCCAGTGTCCACATCATGGGTACACCAGTGTGTCTGTCCAGTGGTTAAGGAGAAGAGCCCAGCATACTGTTCCAGGACTTACCTCCTTTTATCTTGCTGTTAGGAAGAGAGGTTGTCCGAGTAGACAACTCCATGCACTGACATTTATTTGGGGCTGCTGAAGAGGAGGTCAGGGAGAGGTTAGCTCTCTGATTCCTGATCCTCATCAGTGACCATCAGCATAGTCACTTCAGCCCTGTCCTGGAAAGGTTTTAGGCGATTAGCATGGATAACCCTCTTTGGGTTCCTGGTAGTGCCAAGATCCACCAGATAGGTGACCTCACCCTTCCTCTCAAGGATAGGGTAGGGTAGGGACCACTCCACGTGTCGTGGAGGGCCATAGGTGCCACAGACTCCAACACCCATACGATCTGCCCTGGTTGGAACTCCACTCTTGCAGCCTTTTGCTCATACCAGAGTTTTTGATGCTCTTGGCTGGCCTCTAGCTTTCTGGTTGCTTTACCCATGTACATCCTGGAACGTAGGCCTAGTACATAGTCCACAATATGTTGTTCAGGCTCTTTGAGAAGTTTCTCCCACCCTTCCTTAACCAGACAAAGTGGTCCTCTCACAGGATGGCCAAACAGAAATTCAAAGTGGGAAAAAACCTACTCCCTTCTGTGGCACTTCTCTGTAAGCAAAAGGCAGGCATAGTAAAAGGACATCCCATCTCCTTCTGCATTTTTCAGGGAGTCCCATGATCATGCCTTTTATGGTCTTGTTGAACCTTTCAACAAGTCCATTGGTTTGTGGGTGATATGGGGGAGTGAACATATAAGTCACTCCACATTCAGACCACATGTGCTTCAGGTAGCCAGACATGACGTTTGCACCACTGTCTGACACCACCTTCTTAGGGAGACCCAGTCTGGTAAAGATACCAATCAGGGCCCTAGGCATTGCAGGATCAGTGGTAGTCCTGAGGGGTTGTTGGTCAGGGTACCTGGTCAGTGGCGCAACTTGACTCAAACCCGGGGGGGGGGCAAACGCATGGATTAGTGAAGACAGAGACATTATAAGAGCTGAATCAAAATTACTTGTAGGGGGATCCATTCGCTTTTCCGATGTAGTGCGTAAAACACTGAGTCATTCTTTGAGACTACAGGTGGCAAATAGTGCTTTTAAAGCACACAGGGTCAGTAACATTATTCTGGGCATAACATGATTTTGGGTCTCTCAAGGAATTTTAGCACAGTGAATGACAAATATTCTATTTTAATACACATTAGGCCAGTAAACCTGGTGCAATGTGAAACACCAGATTCGTACACTCCAAACACTCTGGGCCAGCTGTGTCAACCTAACTAGTCTTAAAAAAATCTTTTACGAGATATTTCACCATCCTTCCACCAACGGAAGGTCCTGAAAATTGGAAGCAAAGTTTAAGTACATTTATTTAGTTACTGCTCTGTTCATGCTTCATTTACCTGCACACAATACTTTTATGTTATTTTCTGAATATGATGTTAGTATAGTAAACAGCTTTGTAGCTGTTTGAGGGAAGCTGCTACATTTCCTAGCTCTATAGCACAAAGAATGTTGAAAATATATTATTTGGTACTTTGTGACAACTTCCACCAAATATTTTTGAAATTGAAATGCTTGGTTAGTCATTTAGCAAGAAAAACAACCCATGTTTGATCAGATTTGCTCTAATAACATACATTAAGGATAGAAACTGAGCACACAAGCTTGATTATAGATGATACCCCCACATCACAGATGGGTGTCAATCTGGGATTACCAAGGGTAAGAGATGTTGACCTAGTTTTCCATTTGGCACTCATCGCACTGCACTCAGTACCCCTTGTCTAAGTGAAAGGATCAGAAAATAAGCAGAACATTAAAAGTCTTATCCCTCTACCTAGCCACTGAGCAGCAGCAAATAAGTAGCTGATGTGGAGCTAAGCATGGGTAAAGAGATCAACCTTTGATGCCACTACAGCTATTGCTGCCATTTTAGTGAATAAATGCCATGGAAGCTCTGGGCTGACATTCAAACCTGCAACATACTCTTGAACACAAATGGGAGCAGATTATTAAATAGCAATAACATTTGTGAAAATAATTTGCAACAGTGCTCAAAGAATGAGAATGTATTTACTGATAACAATGTTTGCAGATTTCTATTGAATTCTTGTGTGAAGCAAATGACGTATGAAATATGACTTCTTGGGGTGGAAGCTTAGTAGCAGTATGACGAAGTAATCCCAGTAAGAACTTTGGATGCATAAGTCTGTCGTCTAATAAGAATGATGGGGCTAAATTAGAACAATTGCATAACATTTTGGAGTAATCATAGTGTGATAAAAAGACTGGACTGCAGACAAACTAGTCTCTGCTTTGTTGTGGCAGGCAGGAAATTAGGCACAATCGCTAGGCCCTGCAAACCTAATCCCAACCTCATTTGAGTTAACATATTGGCTCATCTGAGCAAGAAGCAATTACTGCAGGAACGGAAATACCTTCACGAAGTATTATCCATTTTAAGCCCTGCCCCTCCTGTTAACATAGCCTTCTGCCCTATAAACTATTGCAGAAGACAAGACAACAATGCTGGCCTCTGTCCTCAAAGAAGTCATCTTTCCCTTCCACATTCCATCCTGCTGTCTCCTCAGGTAAATGTAACTATTATAGCGAGGATCATGAGAGGTCTGCCTTGCGGTCCTATGCAGAAGGTGGGCAGCTCCTGCTTCCAAGGGGCTATTCTTGGCCCGCCCTAGTATCTCCTGCTCTCAAAATACTTGGTCAAATGTTCCTCTTTCAAATCACTTTTCATTACCAACAGGGGAATCTAAACAAAGCTTCACTGATACACACAGACTAGAACTCTGGCCTCAAAATTGGCATCCCAGCCCTCATTCATTTCCTTCAGGAAGCTACACACTGATGGAACTTCCTTCTCTGTCCACAAAGCAACATTAAAAAACTCACTGCCTGCAAAGATAAGAAACATCCAAAACCACCTCAGATTCAAGGATGCAGTAAAGACCTGGTTATTCTGTAAAAGCAGACACCCCTACTGCATAGCAGTCCCAAATCCTAACAACCCCACAAAGTTGAGTCAGTCACCTATGTACTGGTGGTAGGTATTTGCATATCTCACTCATCTTGGCTCCATTCCAAGCTTAAGTGTATCTAACAATATTGAATGCATATATCTTTTCCGACAAAAACACTGAAAATTATGCTCATTAGGACTGCACAATTTGTACTGTGAACTACGTAATTCTACTTAGGCCCTGATTACAAATGCCTTGGAGGAGAGTGCGATATCTATTGCACATGTTAAGTTAGATACTAAGAGGGGGTCTCAATTTATCCGGTGTGATAAATAGCATCAATTGTGAGTTTTGTTTTAAAATGGGACATAAGATACAGATTTTTGTGTTTTTTCTGCACCAAAACCTGCATGCTCTCTTATTTACAAGGCACTTATCCCGCAGCAAAGTTTTTCCCAGGTACATTTTGGCAAGGGAAACCTTTTGAAATGTACCTGGTAAAAATGTTGTGGTTGTGGGGCTTGCGTTGTGGATATGTGGTGTACCAGAAGCTACATTACATTGCGAAATTAACTAGGCCAAACATAATCGGTGGCTTTAACCACTTAAGTTCATATAACACAAAGTGTTAAGCATGGTACAAAGGTGGGCATTACAAACTACAACACTTAAAAAATATATCTCAAACGTTTTTGAAAAGCATTATTGATGGTGCTTTTAAAGCTGTATCTAATTCTGAATGACTAACCATTACTCAACTTTTCTAGAGAACAGTGGTCCCATGGAACTATCTAGTATGAACAGAATGAATATAGACTCAATCAGTTCTATATTGATAACGACTTATCCAGCCGGACAGAGGTCTACTTTAATGTTTGTAGTTAACAGAGTAAAAACTTTTTCAGAACCAAGAATAAGAGTAAGCGGGACACAGGCCTGTGCCCTCACTACACATACATAGAACACATACAATGTGACAGCAAAACAAAACAAAAGGCTCAGGCACGGCTGTCGATTTGTCATATATGGCAATAACACATAGGGCCAACAAATCGTCTTTTTACACCCTTACACAATAAATAACACATTTAGGGGAGTGTATAGGGTGTGATAGGTGTCGACGGCGTTTCGATCCATACAGTAGGTACAAGGATCATCATCAGGACTTAACATAAGCATGCCTGAAATTTAAATTTTAAAAAGCCTGTAACAACATAAAACAAATAGGGATGAAGGAGGGAAAAAGTTACAGTTAGTTAGGGGAAGCAACATAAGCAGTAAATTAATCTAGTACAAATTAATTAAGCTATGCAGATGAATATCAGCACCTGTGGGAATTAATAATACATAACAGTATTACGTTATAGTGAATAACAGTATAACAGGTAGAATGCCACTCTGGATTAAGGATACAAGAAGGCTGTTGCACGGTCCTGTGAAGGGAGATCATAGTGCAAGTGAAAAAGGAAGAAATAGAGGTGAGTCATATGAATGATGTGCGTGTGCTCAATAGTGGATGGAACAAGGAACATAAGAGTTAATTTAATCTAGTTCGATTAATTCAATTGGCCATGCAGATGATTATTAGCATAACGTTATAGTGAATAACAGTAGAACAGGAAGAGTGCCACTCTGAATTAAGGATACAAGAAGGCTGTAGCACGGACCTGTGAGAGAAAAGGAAGGAATAGAGGTGAGCCTATGGAGGTCGCATAAAAGATGTGCGTGTACTTGAAGGAACAAGGATCACCTGACAGGGGGAGAAGATGTCCCATCCTGCAATTGCGCGGGACCTGTAAGGGAAAGGGCGGAGATGACGGGTGGGAGCCGGAGGAGAGAAGAGACAACGTGAGCAAAGGGATTAAGGCTTACCAGTCTCCGTGTCAGAACCACGATGCGGTTCGATTTCCTGCAAAAAGGAAGGAGGGAGTAAGGGGAGGGCAGAAAGGAGGAAAGGCCACGGTGCGGTTCAGAAGGAGCCAGAGAGGGGACCTACCGATGGTAAACGCGTGCAGCGACGGGCGTAATGTAGATAATTCCTCGTGCTGAACCCGCCGATATAGGGCAACCAGTGGTACCTATGGGGGAGGGAAGTCAGGTCAGTGGCCAGAACCGTAGTAAGGCATGGGTGGGCAACCAGGGGCAATAGAGGAGTCTTACCTCAATGGGAATCTCACAGGAGGGTGTGCGCGCCGGAGGCCGGACAGCTAATGAGGGATTGCAGGAGTCGTAGAAGGAAGGGTTTAAGGAGCGTGCGATTGGTGGAGGAGAGGTCAGATGACCAAGGATAGAAATGAAAGGAGGACAAGGACCAATACGTGGCAGACATATTGGAGTGGTGCAATTGGCATCTGATGAGAGCGAAGAAGGACTCCATGCATAGTGGTCAAGTCAACCTATTACAGGGAAGAACAAGGAATTAATCAGGCTATTAGACAGTTAAAGCCACCCATATGGGAATTGTGCAGTGAGCAGTGGTGGCGACGGAAGGAGGACTCAGTAATTCAACCAGCATGTGTGAGTTACTATATAGGAGTGGGTACAGTTAGTTTAAACAAGAGTAGTCCAATCTTCAAGTCTGTTTAAGCCTGTATGCAGGCTGTTGGTCTTAAAAATCCATTTTAATTCTTCTTTGTCCAGTAATTTCGAGATATCTCCTCCTCTTGGAGGTGGTTTAATCACGCTTATCACAGTCCAGCGTATATCATTCTCGTTGTGGTGTGCTTCCTCAAAGTGCTCAACCAGTGGTGCATTAGGGGTCTTACATCTTACTCTGCTGCGATGCTGGCATATCCTTACGCGTATCTTTTGAGTTGTTTGGCCTATATAGATTTTCTTACAGGGGCATAATATGGCATAAACAACATTAGGCGTGTTACAATTCGAGAAGGAATGTAGAGTGATCTTGGTTTTCTCAAATACAAATTCCTTACATTCAATGCTGTAGTCACATACGCTACAATTGCCACATTTAGCATGCCCAACCAAAGGTGCGAGTCCCCAATATTCATTAAGATTACCCAGGGATTTAGTATTAGGGAGGGCGGCCCGGACTAGCTGGTCTTTAATGTTTTTGTTCTTTTTAAATGCGAACAAAGGTCGTTCCAAATTGAGTGAGCCGGCATTGAGTACCTCCCAATTTTTTATGATAGTCTTGCGTACATTGTTGGAGATGGGAGAGAAAGTAGTAACACAAACTAAGCGGTTCTGGGGAGTCTTTTCTTTTGGTTCAAGAAGGACGTCGCGTGGGCAATACCAAGCTCTTTTCATGGCATTGCGAACCAACCTGCGAGGGTAGCCTCTACTGGTAAGCTTGTTGCTAAGTATTTTAGCCTCTTGGAAGTAATTCTCTTTGAGTGAGCAGTTTCTCCTAATTCTAAGAAATTGGGAGTAGGGTAATGAGTCTCGAAGGGCTCGTGGATGGTGGCTATCATATCTCAGCAGTGTGTTCCGCTCAGTCGGTTTGCGGAACAGACTGGTGATAAGGATTCCTTCCCTGTGAATTATGTTAAGGTCCAGGAAAGGGATAGATTCTTTATTTTGGGTCAATGTAAATTTAAGGCCACCACAGTTATTATTGAGCCAGTGCAAGAAATGGTTAAGAGTCCCCTCACTACTTTTCCAGATCATGAAGATATCATCAATATATCTTTTCCATTTAACAATGCCTTCGTAGAAGGGATTGAGTGGTGTAAGGATTTTAGTTTGTTCTAGGGAGTCCATATACAGAATGGCTAAGTTGGGGGCAAAACGGCCCCCATCGAAGTGCCCTTCACTTGTTGGTAATACTGGTCTTCAAATAGGAAGAAATTCCGCGTAAGACTAATCTCTAGCAATTGGAGTATAAAAAGAGTGGGGACCGCATGTGGCCGCGGGCGGGTATTGAGGAAAGTCTCCATAACCTTTAATGAAGCAGTTTGTGGAATATTTGTGTACAGGGACTCTACGTCCAGAGTACACAAAAATTCAAGATTGGGATCGAAGGGGTGGTTTTCGATAATGTTAATCATAGACATACTGTCGCGGATATAACAATCAGTTAGTGGCACAAAATCTTTGATGAAGAAATTAATATACCGCCCTAGTGGCTCCAAAATTGAGCCACAACCGGAAACAATGGGACGGCCAGGTGGATTGTACTGGTTTTTATGTACCTTGGGTAGGGTATAGATAACAGGTGTGCGAGGTGTTTTGATGTTTAAAAATTGGTGTTCTTGTTTACTGAGGAAACCTTGGTCTAATCCCATATTAGTTACTTCTAGAATCAGGTTCTGTAGTTCTCTAGTGGGGTTAGTAGGTAGTTTACAATAATGGTCAGTATTTGCCAGTTGCTTGTGAATTTCGCTTTTGTATGCATCAAGTTCTTGTAGAACAATACCTCCTCCTTTGTCGGCAGGTTTAATAATTAATTTATCATTTTGCCGTAGGTTAGCAATGGCTGTTTTTTCATCAAGGGTAATATTGAAGGGAATAAAACGACGTGTATTTTCCAAAAGTGAGATTTCCTTAAGGACAAGTTTCTCGAATATGAGGATCTCACTGGGGATCATGTTGGGGGATGGTGAGAAGGTAGATGGTGGACGTAATGGAGTATTGGCTATCTTGGGAGTGAATGGATTTAACAAAAAATAGCTATGTAGCCTAATTTTTCGAAAGAACCGTAAGAGTTCAGTCTTAAGGTCTAGATAGTCTGGAAGGTGGTAGGTACAAAGGAAAGGCCTTTACTTAATATTGATTGTTCAGGATCAGTCAATCGGTGGGTCGAGAGGTTGAAGATGGGGACAATGAGGTTTTTATCTGTTTGTTCGGTTGCCATTGTACTGGTCACCATTGGTAGTATTTCGAGCGAGTTTGTCGCTCCCCTGGGGGATTGTACCAACGTGGTTGCTGTTTTACCCGGCCCCTCTTTGGAGGATCCGGTTGGCCTCGTCCTAAAAAGATGGGTTGCGTGTGGAGGTGCTACTGCCCTCACCTGCGTCAGAATTGTCTGAGGAATCACCAGAGGTGTCCGAGAAGCCTACAAGGTTGTTTCGCCTGTTAAAGCGACCCCAGGGTCTATTGTTTTGTGATGCGTTATATGTCCTGTTTATATAAAAGTCTTTGTTAAGATAAGGATATGCTCTCTCTTGTGTAAATGATTTTATATCCTTTTTAACTTTGTTTGATTTTTTATTTTGTTCTAATCGGTGGAATTCATCCACAGTTTTTTGAACTTGCTCGAGGAGTTTTTTACACTCAGGTACAGTATTGGTGTCTTTAATCTGTTTTTCAATCTCGTCTATTTTTTCTGTTACTTGTTTAAGCTCTTCAGTCGCTATGTCTATTCCCAGCACCATCCAATGCCTGGAGCAAGTAGTTCCTATGTAACTAAAGTGAGAGATATATTTGGGGTTGTCAGTAAAGACACCGGGTATATTCCTAACTTGGAGACCACCTGGAATAATGTTGGCCTTTAAGTATTCCGTTAACATACGGATCATCAACTGAAGACGAACTAATTTTTTCTTTTGTTTCTCCAAATCCTCCGTGAGTGTGGTTGTAGTGCTTATAGGGGTATTGTCAGATTCAGAAAAGAGGGAAGGGCCTTCAAGGATCTTCTTAATATAATCATTTGAGTACAGAGGTGCGTGATCAGACATAGCCGTTTATGTTGTTTAGGAAAGGGAAGGATAGAAGGAGACAGGGAGGTGACCCGCCTACTTCTGCGGGGATCAGGTATTTTACCCTTGCAACCATGCGGTTGCGCTAAATATATTTGACAAGGACAAGGGAACCCAAATAAAGTCTGCCAGGGACCTTGGGAAATAGTACTTTTCTAGAGAACCATTACTCAACAGCACATACATAATTAAAATATCTGAAAGTGCAGCAATTTAAAAAAAGCAACCTAACTGATGTCCTTCTGTACTCTTGAGACTTTTATTTATAGGGGTTCTAGTATACAACACATTGTAAACTTAGCAGTGCTTTAAAACGGTTTAAGTTAAATATATAAATTTGTGTTCTACATTACACAGGCTACGGAAATATTTTATAGTTTTGCAGGATTGGGTTAGCTATTTTATCGATCCCAGAAGGATAAAAAGGTAAGATGCCTTTGTTGGAATTCAAATTCAAATCCATGTCCGGCGGGCTTTAGAGTTGGTTGAGTGAGTGAAGGTTCAAGCCAGGCTCGAGACAGATAACTTGCTCTGGCTCACCTTGAGGTCCTCTTAGACCCTTAAGACCAAAAAGAGCCAAGTTTGCTTGAGGCTTTTCACTGCCACTCACACTCTAACCTCATGCAGCAAGAATTAAAGACAAAGCATTGACCTGTGTTGTAAAACAGGAGAAAGTAATAGCCATCTAGTGTCTGAAATTCACAATGAGAAACCAGAAAAACTGAGTTCAATCCCAGCTTCCTTGCTTGACTAAATGGCGTGATCCCAGGTGTAGGAGAGTAGGATCTGCCTCTTATGTTGCCCCCACTTTTTTTCTGATGTTAGCACTGGTTTCTGGCTATAGTCTGGCTGGGTCCCTGCCAATCAGGGCCCCAGCCTCTCTGTTCTCTCTAAACGACATGGAGTGCACTCTAGGTGCACTAGTGATTGGATACTGTGGTGCCTTATGAGTCCCTAGTATATGGTACCTTAGGTGCCAAGGGCATAGGTACTTCACAGGCCTACCAGGGGCTGCAGCATGTGTTATGCCACCCCTGGGAAGCAGTCTAAATCTGACACCACAGGCCTGCTACTGCAGCCTGGGTGAGGTGGTGCTAGCACCCCTCACTGAGATATAGGTTTCCTATATCTCTCTTGCACACACATATAAACCTATCGGTCACCCCTAAGGCAGGCCCTATCAATCCTGAGGGCAGGGTGCTTGGCTTCTATGTGAGGGGGTGCCTCTGCATGAGCAGGGCCCCTCTGCAGTTCTCAGAGTCCATTCTCTGGTGCTGTTTGTGGATGCGGTTAAACCATATACTCTTAAGTGCATTATATCCTCGCGGTAAATGCTAACTTTGGAATGGCTGCATCAAAACATGTCGTGTTTGGTGTCAAACATCTTGGAATACTACCCCCCGCCAATCTTGGCGGCGGGGGTAGCATTCCACCCTTCTAGAGGAGAAGACATGTACCTGCTGTGGAAACGCGGTAGAATCCTAAAGAGCCCTGGCATCACAAAATGGATGCCACCAGTCACAGACACTGGGCTGCCCTCCTGCTGATGACCGAAACTCGCAGTGGAGGAAGCCCAACAATAGGCATCCTGTCACAGGGAGGTGTAACCACCTTCCAGACAGGGTTTAGTGTATTGGGGCTGGGTGGGTGCACTCTTAGAGTGCTTTGAAGTCCTGCACTGGGGGAGCAGAAGGCTCCTCTGTGCATATGCCAGTTCAAACCAGCTCAGGGGCTACCTGCCCCTGCTCTGGCGCAAAACTGGACAAAGGGAAGTGGGTGTAGCCACCCCTCCCTTGACCCTCCCATAGGTGGGGTCATAGAGCTAGTCCATCCCCTCTTTTTAGTATAAGAGGGGGAACCTTGCCATTGCAAAGCAGA
>CAWUFW010022768.1:0-88724 GCA_963921515.1 Calotriton arnoldi | reverse complement strand
GCCCATTGCATTCAATGTGTGCGGGTACGCGTTGTACCCCTGTGCGCGTTGTACTGCAATGGACCGATCGGTGCCTCCGGCCGGCCCATTGCATTCAATGTGTGCGGGTACGCGTTGTACCCCTGTGCGCGTTGTACTGCAATGGACCGATCGGTGCCTCCGGCCGGCCCATTGCATTCAATGTGTGCGGGTACGCGTTGTACCCTGTGCGCGTTGTACTGCAATGGACCGATCGGTGCCTCCGGCCGGCCCATTGCATTCAATGTGTGTGGGTACGCGTTGTACCCCTGTGCGCGTTGAACTGCAATGGACCGATCGGTGCCTCCGGCCGGCCCATTGCATTCAATGTGTGCGGGTACGCGTCGTACCCCTGTGCGCGTTGTACTGCAATGGACCGATCGGTGCCTCCGGCCGGCCCATTGCATTCAATGTGTGCGGGTACGCGTTGTACCCCTGTGCGCGTTGTACTGCAATGGACCGATCGGTGCCTCCGGCCGGCCCATTGCATTCAATGTGTGCGGGTACGCGTTGTACCCCTGTGCGCGTTGTACTGCAATGGACCGATCGGTGCCTCCGGCCGGCCCATTGCATTCAATGTGTGCGGGTACGCGTTGTACCCCTGTGCGCGTTGAACTGCAATGGACCGATCGGTGCCTCCGGCCGGCCCATTGCATTCAATGTGTGCGGGTACGCGTTGTACCCCTGTACGCGTTGTACCGCAATGGACCGATCGGTGCGCACCCATTGACAATGGGCTTGCCTGGCAACGGACGCGTTTTCGAATTTCGAACGAGTCGGTTGCTGGAAAATCAGTTGGTCACCCACAACAATGTTGCAAAATCATGTATGTCATGAAGTTGAAGATTTGAAGGATGCTGTGGGCGTGTTTTGGTGCTGCTATTCCATGGATTGGCCAGATTCAGAAGATGCAAACGACTTGGACCTATCACTTTGGACACAAGGGACAGTATCTGCCTCTCCAGCACATATATATTGCTGGCTGTTCCCCTGAGAGCTCACTTGCCTGCACTACATGCTCCAGGACGACATCTGCCACTGCACTGCTGCTGTCTCTGCCCCTCTGGACCCTGCAATGGCACGTACTGTGGAGAGAGCCCCAGCCTTCAGCCTTGAAGAGAACCAGGCCCTGCTGGACAGCCTACTTCCACAGTACAGCAAGCTGTATGGGACACCAGGGGAGCAGGTGAGTGTTCTGTGCACTGCCTTTCTGAATGTGCATTTTGTGTGACTAGCAAGGCTGGAAGTCTGCACGCCACTGGCTAGCAGGCTCACTGAGTAGTTGTCACCCCCCATAGTGTGTAGTGACTTGCACTGGACAGGTATGGTGCAGTGACAGTGCATTTGAACATGGTTTTACTTCCCATGCAATGATACCATGTAGTGACGTCTGGCAAACTGTCCATGGGCAGCTTTGCACTGCCTGTGTACATCATGTGCCCCTGTGATTGAGACATGTATATACAACTGTGTCATGCACGGATATGTTGCATGTGTGGTAATGGCCTTTTCACTTTGTCATCCTGACAGGTTAATGCCCATCGGAAGCAGGAGATCTGGAAGGACATCATCCGGGCCGTCCGGTCCGTGGGGGTCTACAAGCGCCGGATCCGCAACTGCCAGAAGAGGTGGCAGGACCTTCGGGGCTGGACCCGGAGGATTGCACGGGTCCAGCTGAAGCTGTCGCCTCCTCGCAGGAGGGGCGGAACACGGACCCTGACCCCCACATGCTCCAGATCCTGGCGGTGGTGTTTCCAGACCTGGATGGGCAGCTGAAGGCCAGACAGCAGCAAGGAGGGGGTGAGTCAAAGACTGCACTGTGAACTCTGTATTACATGCTTTGTGCCCTCCTCTGGCCTGGTTCAACTGCCACAGTGCAGCAGTCATGTTGTCCAGGAGCCATGTCCCTCTATTGTGCACTGCCCACTGCTCATCTGATACCCAGGTGTGGCCCTTACATTCAGGGAATTGTGTCACTTGGGACTGTGTCCTTGCAGTTTGCTTCACTAAAGGTGGGGACAGCATCTGTTTCCCTAACTCTGTTGTGGGCATCATGGGTGGGTCCATTGTTCACACAACACCTGTGTTTGGACATGTGATCTGCGTGTTGCTTTGATATGCGGTCCACTTGCTGAGCTGAGCCACCACATGTGCCTGGGGTATGTGGCACACGCCCATGCAGCGGGTGGGAACAATGTTTGGGCCCCAGGAGTGTGCAGATTACGTGTGTCACACATACATAGCCAGCTATCCACTGTCCAGGGCACATCCCTCATTCATGTGGAGCAGGACAGTCATGCCTACTCCAGGCCATGCAATGCACTCTGTACTCCCACTCCCGTGTATCAGCTGACACATTGTGCACAGTGATATGACCCCTCAGGTGTCTGCCTCTGTGTCAGTGTGCTGTGGATTAGTTGCCAGGACTGCTGGGGTGTTTCTTGGTAGGGGCTCAGCATGCCCCTGGAGATGTGACCATAGGAGACGATACTTGTGTGTCACATAGGTGTTTGATCAGCTGCGCGTGCAGACTGGGGTATGCGAATGTGAAGTTCAGGCAGCTGTTCCCCATTCACAGCAAATTGTGAGGGGCTCAGGTTCAGAGGGTAGTGTCACAGGTCTCCCATATGTCCAATAGGTATGACCTGGACAGATGAGGGTTAAGATGATGTGTTGTGTGGGGGATGTACATGTGCACTTGTGCAGCTCCAGGACTTGCATTCCCCATGACCTACTATTGTGACACAGTGCATAGTGTTGTTGTCTGGCTGCCAAGTCATACATCACTGAGACAGTGATGTATGACTTAGCAGTCATGCCTCTGCCATGGCATGTGTCAACTTATTGGTGGTCCTGCAGGGGAGTGACATGTGCTACATGCACACCATTGTGGCGATGGCTATCAGGACATGGGTGCATCATGGTGTCTGGTGCTGGTATGCATCACATGCATTTCCTATTTGACTCTGGGCATCCCTTTCACCCGGAAACCTGTACTGACTCAGTGGCAAGAGCTGTGATGTGTGCATGTCCACATGCCACACCGTGTCCTCTGCACTGTCCAACTACTGTGTACTTGGTGCATGTGTCCACACTGGGGTGTTGCAATCCAACAGACACCAGACAGATGGGTGCAAGGCCATGTGGGATGTGAGTGCCATGCTTGGCATCAGACTGACAATTGGCTTCTCCTGTTCAGTTAGGGCACTTTTAGCAATGTACAACTAATGATGCCTGGGCTTGCTCTGTAATGTGCTGTGCTCACAGTGGTGTGTGCGTTTGGTGCAGGTGACTGATGTCTGTCTGTTTCCCCATTGTTTGCAGATACATCCACGGCCACGGAAGGGGACAGCTCCACGGACCAGGAGGAGCCAGAGAGCCAGACTGGGTCAGCAGCCGAGGAGTGGTCGGAGGGACCCAGTGGCACAGAGGGCGAGGGGAGCCACACCGAGGAGTCCTCAGCACCATCCACCTCAGCTGAGGACCAGAGCAACTCGGAGGATGACTCCCTTGTGGAGGCGGGTGTCAGCAGCCACCACACCCCAGCTAGTGTTGCTGTCCCCGCCACCACCAGCACCACCAACACCCTCCCATCGGCTCCCATTCCCCAGGTCCGTGGAGGCTCCCATGTTCGGGAGCGTGTCTCCTTTGGGCCAGGCACCGCACCCCTGCCCCTGAGTCCCCTGCTGCCCTGAGTGAGGAGTCTGTGTACCTCCTTCGCCAGCTCCATGTAGGGCAGACAGCCATGCTGAGTGTCCTCCATGCGCACACCGCACTGTTGACTCAGCTGGTGTCGTTCATGGAGGGCATCTCATCGGGCATGTCTGACCTACAGAGGGGCAACAGGTCCATGGACTCCACCCTGACGGCAGCAGTGTCCCTCCTCAGACAGTCCCTCACCCCTCCTGCCTCTGCTCCATCCACACTCCCCAGCACCTTACCCGTCCCAAGCACACACACACCGGCACAGGCACACACCAGCACACACACGTCCAGCACACAGACACACACGCCACAAACTAAACGCACACGCACGCACAGTCAGGGGACTGAAACCAGACTCACAGGGGATGGGGCCCTGGTACACACACACGCATCCACGGGCACTGCGCAGTCCTCAGTTGCCTCTCCCTCCAAAGCTCCCTCCCTTGCCTCACCTGCAACCCCAAAGACCCAGCGCCTCTTCCTCAGTGGCCTCGGCCTCTTCCCCTCCGATCCAGCTGCCCCAGCATCCAGGGGGAAGAGGAAGCCCCCCACATGGAGCAGAGTGCCCCTCGCCCCCGGACACCCTCCCCCAGGCGCAGACAGACTGAGGCCCCCACCCGCAAGTCCCCCGGAGTGCTAAGAGCAAGACCCCGCCGCCGCCCTGCAGCTCAAGCACCAGGTCTCCTTCCTCCATCCCTCAGGCCCCAACTCCACAGGTGCCCCCACCACACCCTGCCCCAGGTTCCCCCACCCACAGATATACCATCCCCAAGAGGCTCCGGCCTTCTCCCCTGCCACTTGCTCTCCCGGCACCACACCCCCGCTGCGCTTGTCTGTGCCACTGATGTGGTGAGGGTGTCCTCCCCTCTGTCCAGCCCACCTTGCCTGTTCCCCATTCTCCTCCCCTGGTGGTAGGCACTGCAGTGGAGTCCACTACCACCCTGTCTGACTTGGGCACTGCAGTGGCGGACCTGTCCACTCCATCTGCAGGGTCCACTGCAGTCGTGCCGGCACCCACAACATCTGAGCCATGCCCCCAGTTGTGCCTGCACACACCATGTCAGACACCTCCACTGCAGTTGTCAGTGGCTCTCCAGCACCCACCACCCCTTCCCTGCTTCCTCCTGGTGAGCCCTGATCCTGTCCCTGCGGTGCCTGGCCTACCCCCCGGTTTCCCCTCCTAGTGGATTGTCCCTGGTTTTGTGCAGGCATGTGTAGGGTGGCATCTGCCACTGTCACCCACTTGTGACTTTGTTGATGGACTGGCCATTGGCCTTTGTTTATGTTCTACCGGACTTCTACTTTTAATGCCACATATGCTGAATAAAGCAACTTTCTGTTCTCTAGTGCTTTTGCTTCTGATGTACATGATGTTGATGATGCTAACCATGCCCTTGCTGCAGTGATGGTGATATTTGGTCTCATGATAATGAAGTGTTACTGTGCAGGAACCTATGTGGTCCAGGGGGAATGTGTCCTATCCTGTGGTGTATCCATGTCATCCATAGCAGCATCTGAGGGTGTCATGTGTTCAGTATTTGGCAATGGGATTTCCTACTTAGATTGGCAATTTCACATCTGTGGCTTCCACCCCTGCACATCTGTTGTGCCTGCCATTGTTCAATTCGTCTACTTCCCTGACCGTGTGGCCATCTCCAGTGGACATGCAGGTTTGGGCATCAATGGGGAAGGACTCATCTGTGTTGTCAGTGCAACATTGCTATACAAGTGTGTTGGATCTGTGCTGATGATTCCGTTGGCACTTCCATGACCAGGCTGATGTGACGGGAGCCCTCATTTGGTGCTAATTGTTGATTGTGTGACCAAGTGCTCAGCTGACATGGTGGGGCCCTACAGAGGCAACATATGGCACAGCTTTCCTCACACAGGAGTGGAGTCCCTTCATGGCAGTGTGTACTCCTGTGACATTGCCTGCGCCCAAGGTGTGTTGTATGTGCATGTCTGTGTGTTCACTTCCGTTTAGCTGTGCATGCTGTGATCCCTAGTGTTGTACCTGTTTGTGATGCTAGCTGAGTTGAGCTATGTTCCCCCAAAGTCTTCTCCCTGGGTTCTCTGTGATGTGGGTGCATGGCACATTACTGGTCATCAGGGTGTCACCCATAGGTGTGCTTGCTGTCAGGGCTGAGTTTGTGTGCAGACGCAGATGGGTCACAGTCAGGTTTCCCCTTGGCACTTGTTGTTTGCCCCTGTCATGTGATTTCCAGTTTGTGTTATCTTTCAGTGATTGTGACACGTTGTGTGTGTGACTGCTGGCACTCCTCAGGGTCCGGGCTGCAATGTTGGTTGTTGTCTATGTGTGTTCTTTGTGGGTGACCTTGGCTTCTTCATTGGTGTGTGACTGTGGCTGTGATCCCATTGGTTGGTGTGGTATTGCCGTCATGTCCATGTACGGCGTAGTGTGCAGTGTGTCAGACATTCAGGAGTCTTGTTGAGTGTCCATGTGTGATGTGTTTCTGCACCTTGGTTCCCACCCACCACCCTGGAATAGTCATGGGTGCATGTGCAATGTCACCAGTGCATGTGTGCTTCACTGCTGCACATTGTTGGAGGTCGAGGGGTGTGGTGTTGAGTGTGTGCAGATGAGAGTTGTTGCCCGGCTAGGCCCCTGCCTCCATGTTGGCCTTGGCTTACTGGCCATGCTGTTTGATTTGTGCTTGTGTAGGTGTGATGGTAGTTAGTTGCTCAGTACACATGACTGTGGTTCACAGTGTGAACCACATTTAGCTTTGTCATCACAGTGGGATTGTAATGCAGCCCAGGGTCACCACATTGTGGGGGCCCTGGGGGTGGTGCTGTGGTGTGTCTGTGTCTTGCTGTGTCAGTTGCTGTCCCTACGTGCCTGTGTGACATGTGTGATTTGTGCTCCCTCTCATCTGACAATGCCTGCTTGCCCACATAGGGGATTTGGATCCATGAGTTACCTTTGTGTGGCACTGTATGCACATCTGTATGATTGGTATTCAGGTCTCCTCATGTGTTGTGTGGTTGCCTGGGGACACTGGCACCCCCCTCACCTGTTGTGTATGATGTGCAGTGTGGGTCTGCCTGTTTGTGTTTGTGCATCTGCACCACTGCATTGGCATATCTTGGGTGTGCCATTGGCTGTATGTAGTTTGGTGGGTTTCCCCTGCTGTCCCTGGGACTCCTAGGTCATCGGTCAGCACAATGATCATGGTTTGTGTGTCCCATTGCTGCCATGGTATGGTATCTGTTCACCTCACATCTGCAGTCTCCACAGGGTATCTGCATGTGTGTGCCCATTGGTGCAAATATGTGGGTCTGCATTCTGATGGTCACTTCTGTCATTGTGTCATTGATGATTGTTGACGGTGTCAGCCCCCATGGGTGTTATTTGTCTGCACATGGCCAAAGTTATGTCTTATTTGCACTGCAGTATTTGGCTCCCCCAATTTATGTTGCAATGGGACACATACACTACTTTGCCACTGATGTGTTTGTTGTTCTGTGACCAGGAATCATCCATGCAGTTTGGCAGTTGCACCTCTTTCTTTGTCAACACTTACCTTTTGGTCACTGTGATGATGGGGGTTTGGACCCCATTGCCACAATGTTCGAAATGTGCTTCAGCTATGGACCCCACACTTACATTTTGGTCACTGTGATGATGGGGGTTTGGACCCCATTGCCACAATGTTCAAAATGTGCTTCAGCTATGGACCCCACACTTACCTTTTGGTCACTGTGATGATGGGGGTTTGGACACCATTGCCACAATGTTCAAAATGTGCTTCAGCTATGGACCCCACACTTACCTTTTGGTCACTGTGATGATGGGGGTTTGGACCCCATTGCCACAATGTTCAAAATGTGCTTCAGCTATGGACCCCACACTTACCTTTTGGTCACTGTGATGATGGGGGTTTGGACCCCATTGCCACATTGTTCAAAGTGTGCTTCAGCTATGGACCCCACACTTACATTTTGGTCACTGTGATGATGGGGGTTTGGACCCCATTGCCACATTGTTCAAAGTGTGCTTCAGCTATGGACCCCACACTTACATTTTGGTCACTGTGATGATGGGGGTTTGGACCCCATTGCCACATTGTTCAAAGTGTGCTTCAGCTATGGACCCCACACTTACATTTTGGTCACTGTGATGATGGGGGTTTGGACCCCATTGCCACAATGGTCATGGCCTGCTTGCATTGTGGGTGCCACACACATATATGTGTGGCACATGTGCTAGGGGGTCACATTGTATGTTCAAAGTCATGTTCGGTGTTGTAGGCATTTGACACAGTCTACACACGCTTGTCATGGTGTTGGGGGATGTCTTCTTCTTGCATTCCCTAGGTTGTGGTGTGCTGGTTGTGTCATGCATTGTCCATCCTATGAGTGGGGGTGGTAGTAGTGGTAGGCATCCAGCCCCCCATGGGTGAGGGTGGTAGTAGTGGTAGGCATCCAGCCCCCTGGGTGAGGGTGGTAGTAGTGGTAGGCATCCTGCCCCCCTGGCTAAGGGTGGTAGTAGTGGTAGGCATCCAGCCCCCTGGCTGAGGGTGGTAGTAGTGGTAGGCATCCAGCCCCCTGGCTGAGGGTGGTAGTAGTGGTAGGCATCCAGCCCCCTGGGTGAGGGTGGTAGTGGTGGTAGGCATCCTGCCCCCCTGGCTAAGGGTGGTGGTAGGCATCCAGCCCCCCTGGGTGAGGGTGGTAGTAGTGGTAGGCATCCTGCCCCCCTGGCTAAGGGTGGTAGTAGTGGTAGGCATCCAGCCCCCCTGAGTGAGGGTGGTAGTAGTGGTAGGCATCCAGCCCCCTGGGTGAGGGTGGTACTAGTGGTAGGCATCCAGCCCCCCTGGGTGAGGGTGGTAGTAGTGGTAGGCATCCAGCCCCCCTGGGTAAGGGTGGTAGTAGTGGTAGGCATCCTGCCCCCCTGGGTGAGGGTGGTAGTAGTGGTAGGCATCCTGCCCCCCTGGCTAAGGGTGGTAGTAGTGGTAGGCATCCAGCCCCCCTGGGTGAGGGTGGTAGTAGTGGTAGGCATCCAGCCCCCCTGGGTGAGGGTGGTACTAGTGGTAGGCATCCAGCCCCCCTGGGTGAGGGTGGTAGTAGTGGTAGGCATCCAGCCCCCCTGGGTAAGGGTGGTAGTAGTGGTAGGCATCCTGCCCCCCTGGGTGAGGGTGGTAGTAGTGGTAGGCATCCTGCCCCCTGGGTAAGGGTGGTAGTAGTGGTAGGCATCCTGCCCCCCTGGGTGAGGGTGGTATTAGTGGTAGGCATCCAGCCCCCCTGGGTAAGGGTGGTAGTAGTGGTAGGCATCCTGCCCCCCTGGGTGAGGGTGGTAGTAGTGGTAGGCATCCTGCCCCCCTGGGTAAGGGTGGTAGTAGTGGTAGGCATCCTGCCCCCCCTGGGTGAGGGTGGTAGTAGTGGTAGGCATCCTGCCCCCCCCTGGGTGAGGGTGGTAGTAGTGGTAGGCATCCTGCCCCCCCTGGCTAAGGGTGGTAGTGGTGGTAGGCATCCAGCCCCCCCTGGCTGAGGGTGGTAGTAGTGGTAGGCATCCAGCCCCCCCTGGGTGAGGGTGGTAGTGGTGGTAGGCATCCTGCCCCCCTGGCTAAGGGTGGTGGTAGGCATCCAGCCCCCCTGGGTGAGGGTGGTAGTAGTGGTAGGCATCCTGCCCCCCTGGCTAAGGGTGGTAGTAGTGGTAGGCATCCAGCCCCCTGGGTAAGGGTGGTATTAGTGGTAGGCATCCTGCCCCCCTGGCTAAGGGTGGTAGTAGTGGTAGGCATCCTGCCCCCCTGGGTGAGGGTGGTAGTAGTGATAGGCATCCTGCCCCCCTGGGTGAGGGTGGTAGTAGTGGTAGGCATCCTGCCCCCCTGGCTAAGGGTGGTAGTGGTGGTAGGCATCCAGCCCCCTGGGTGAGGGTGGTAGTAGTGGTAGGCATCCAGCCCCCCTGGCTGAGGGTGGTAGTAGTGGTAGGCATCCAGCCCCCCTGGGTGAGGGTGGTAGTAGTGGTAGGCATCCTGCCCCCCTGGCTAAGGGTGGTAGTAGTGGTAGGCATCCTGCCCCCCTGGGTGAGGGTGGTAGTAGTGGTAGGCATCCAGCCCCCCCTGGGTAGGGGTGGTGGTGCGCATTCAGGCCCCTGTGTGCTTATGTGGCATTGGTGATGGGCATCCCGCCCCTATGGTGCTGCTGTTGCTGGTGTAAGTATATTCTGCATCCCTCTGTGTGTGTGTGTGATGTGTCGTGTACGTGTTGTATGTGTTTTGTGGTTGGTGTCTGGCTTACCTTCTGCTCCGTACGCGTCCGTGCCTGTTCCGGTAGTAAATGTAGAATATTGGTATGATCGGGACGAAGGGATTCATGGTTGGTTCGTGTCGTTCGTCCTTCTCGTTGCTTCGCGTCGTCCTCGTCGCTTCGCCTCGTCCTCGTCGCTTCGCCTCGTCCTCGTCGCTCGCGTCGTCCTTGTCGCTGCCGTGTTCGTCTCGGAGCCGTGGATCATGTTGTGGCGCGAATCGGAGCTTATGTGCGCCTCTCCCGGATGCTTTGACGTGCCGTGCGTAGCGACGGGTTCGGCGCGTACGGAAAGCGCATCGTACTCGTTCGGCCGGACGGAGCTGCATTTTGGCTTCCGTGCGACTCGATTCAGCGTTTCCGGATTCGCCTCGGTCGGGGAACAGGACCTGGTTTGGGTCAGTACGGCTCGGCCGGATTCTTTGCTGTTGTGCGCATCGTACTTACTCGTTCGGTGTGCTGTACGGATCGGTCGGGAAACAGGCTTTCGCATGGCTTTTTTCCCGACCGAATGGTGTTGGGTACGCCTCCGACCGAGATCGGAATCGGCCCCTCAGTGTGTGTATCACGTGAGCCCTTGGTAGGTCGTTTTTCAACTCCACTACCTGTTCCCATAGCATTTTATGCTTAATTGTGCCACCTTTCGCGTCCTTAAACCCGTTTTGTTACCAATGATACAAGTACTCATTGTATGACTGCACACAGTAAAAGGAATCACACACAATTAGTGTGGGGAATTCGTGATCCGTATTTACAAGTGCCAGTATCAGTGCTTTTAAATCTGCCAACTGTTCCGTGCAGTCTCCTAGCGATTGCGTTTTTGTGCAACTCGGATAGAACTTTCCATCCTGCATGTACCCTTTAACGATAGCACATGCTGTGCTGTATTGCTGCTTACTTCCTATGGCCGGTTGTGCAGATCCGTCAGTATAAATAATATATTCATACTGATCGAGAGGCAAGATTTCATTTGGTAGAGGATATTCATGTTCATATTGCAGGAATGCCTGTGTTTTTAAACTTGGATCAAATCTGTATTCAACGTCCGTTGCGGTAAGAGAATTAGCCCATTGTATCCATCTTGGATGTAAGGTTTTCGCATTTGGAATGCTAGCCTTTGTAACAGCTTCTAAAGCCGGTACCAGGGTTACGACAATAATGCATTTCCCCTGTGCCAGGGCTCTTTCTCTTGCTACAGCGGTCTGAACAGCTGTCAGGATTTTCTCTGTTGAAGTGAAACGCATTTCTGCATTTGTGTACATGTGTGATTTGTATGCGATTGGTACTGTTTCTCCTTCATTGAAGGTTAAGTAAGTGTAGCCGCAATGACCCGCAATTATACGGATCACCAAGTGGCGTAGGTTTACGCGTGTTTGCAAGTGTTTGGAAGCGATCATGTCTTCCTGGAGTGAACGAAGAATATTTGTATGTTCTTGAGTCCAATTTCTGGCTTAAAAGTCAGGTTTTATTAGGTCGTAGAAAGGTTTTACCCTTTGTGCGTAATCTAAAATGTATGTTCTGCCAAAATTTAGGAATCCCAGTATTGATTGTAAATTTTTTTATGATTTTGGAGGCTGGAGCAGCGCACATTTTTCTAAAAAGTTTGCTGCTAGACTTTTCCCTTCACTTGACAGCTCATATCCCAAAAATAGGACATAGAGGTGGGCTATTTTTGATTTTTTAAAGTTAAATTTGTAGCCCTCAGTGGCAAATCCCATAATAATGGTGCTTACCCTGGTCAAGTGCCTCTCTAAGTCATCGTCCGTTAGATAAATATCATCAACATAGGACAATGCTTCTTCATCAAATTTTTTAAGTAACTCTGTTACCCTTCCTGAAAATACCCCGGGGCTATTCTTATACCCTTGGGGGAGTCGACAAAATTGTCGCTGGGACCCTAACTCTCAGAATGCGGTCAAATACCTGCTTTCAGGCGCTATATTTTGGCAGAAAAATCCATTTGAGATATCAAGTGTTGTTTTGTATTTTTTCCGCACAATGTTATTCATTAATGCGGCACTATGTGCATTTTGGACAGCAAATGTCTTTGTGCATGAGTTTGAATGTCTGTAATCTAAAACTAGACGATATGTATTGTCGGGTTTAGAGACGGGAAACAAAGGATTGTTCATTGGAGAGGTACATTTTTCAATGACCCCCTGGTATTCAAGTTGATCTAAGATCTCCCTGACCTGTTTTTTAGCTTCTTGCGTTATTGGGTATTGCCTCTGAGCATTAGGTGAAACTTTTAACGGGATCACGTGGTAGGTTCAATCCTCATCCCACCCAGCGTGATTTTTGTACAATGCTGGAGCTTGGGCTACTGCCCACTCCTGTGCATATGTATGTTTAAGGTGAACGGGAATATGGTCGGAAAATGCAGGAAAAATTATACTTTCTCCCCTGGGGCACTCCATTACGAATGCTGGCGGCCAATCTTGTTCGGCTAACAGGATGTCATACCCCGATGATAAGTTCTTCCAAAAACAACCTTTTATTTTTCTGGGCTTGTCCCCCTCCATCCGGAGTGTTATTTCATGTAACTTATGTGGGACGCTCACCCTTTTGTCTGGTGTTTCCACCGTGATGTAATCATTCAAGTCCGCTGTCAACAGAAATTCCTTCAGGTTCTGGCGAGCTATTGTTACTTCTGTCGCACTGTCTAGCATCGTCAGAGCCCATTCCCCGTTCAGAAGTTGTGTCCTCAGAATTCTGGGCATGTCTGATTTTCAGACCAGCAACTTTCTTTTTCTTAAATTGAGGTTTTGATTTTGGCTTATCTTCTTTTTTGGAAGTAAAGTCTGGAGCGCGCTGCTTGTCTCTGGACTGTGTGCGCTCCTCTCTGTTCTGACCGTCCTTCTCTCTCGGAGTTTTTCTTCGAGCCCTGAAAGGAACGAGAGGAACGTGTATCAGTATCCTGATACCGGTCAGGTTTCTTAATATTATCCCTATTCCTAAGGTTGTACCTCTTTTCAGAGGGCTCCTGTGGAGGAGACCTACCTCGGGACTGAGATCTGTTGTCTTTAAACTTTTGTTGTTATTTATTATCCCACTTCTTTTTAGAAGAAGTCGGTGTCTGCTTAGAAGTGTCCTTTTCGGGACTGCCCATTAGTTGAGGTTTTACAGCTTTTTCCCCCAAACTATCCCTGCCTAACTCTGCATACGCAGTTTCAATTATTTTGGGTAGTTCATTCTCCTGTTCTAATGGAGAGAACTCCCATAGGCATTGGCGGATTGCCACTGATGCTGCTTCCCCTTTAATGTTAGCTAGTATTATGGCTGATACCTGGTCGTAGTTATTTAATAACTTCATCCCTAAGTTCAGGGCAGGCTCTGCTCCATACTCATTTTGTATTTGTCTTAATACATCTGGTATCACTGCTAATGAAGGAATACCATGAGTTCTGGTATATATGGCAGCAAAGACTGTACCCCAAGAGGTACAATTCTCTAACTGTGGTGTAATCCCCACGGGCAAGCAGATTGTTAACATTCTGTGTTTTTCAAATGGTGTGGTATTTGGGAATACTACTTCTAACTGGGTTATTTTCTGAGCTAGCCAGAAAGGAATTTGTTCACGTTTCGTGGGCATTTTACCCATTACCGCGTGTACTGTTTGTGGAGTGATTTTAGTAACTGTGCTCTGTGTAGGAGCTGTATTTGGTGTAATTACTGTTGGTTGGACCGCAAATGTCCTCATGACGAATTGTGTCATGTTTCTGTAAAGTTTTATCAACTCTTTGTGTTGAAAAAGCAATTCATCATTTGGCATTGTGTCAATGTCAGGATGTGGTGTATAGGTCGCTAATATCGGCCATGTTGCTCCTGGTCTTCCTAATGGACCAAGTCTTGCTCTTCTTCTTGAGTGGGGTAGGGCGCCATTAAACCAGAAATTATGTTCCTGGTAGGTAAGTGGAATCTCAATCTCCTCAAACAGAGTGTAGACCGCTGGGACTTCTTCATGTGTATAATAATGAAAAGTTTTTGTTATAGTATTTGCTGCTGGGAATGTAACCCATGAATAGAACACCTCTGTTTGGAAATCTTCGTGTGCCTCTGTCATAAATATTACTACACCTCCTTTGGCTGGTACACCATTTTTGAGGAGTTTAACTGTGAGTGTGTGTCTTACATTGGGTGCAATTTGTATTGCATTGGCATCTTCCTCATCTGACTGACCTACTTGTGCCAGTGGGTCTAATTCTCCGTTTTCGGTAGTCATTGTGTTAAGAACACGGAATAACTATCCAAGGAAATTAAGATAAGGTGTTTTGCACAATTTTGGGAACTAAATGTCCCTCAAGCTTGATTAACCAACAGCCAATAAATAGGATTTCTCGCCTACTCAGCTGTGGCGGAGTTTGTGCCCACCCACTCCAGACGTCTCTGGTTTTTGTGAGTAGGGGTCTCTGAGAATAAGCATGACTGAACTACTGAGATTCTACTGTTAAATAAGTACCAAACCAACATTGGTGGCGCCATGTAGTGTAGTTCCTATAGTACCCCTGCAGGGCCTGCGCTTTTGGATAACATACACTGTGGGTCTGGTGGTAGACTGACTCTGCACACCCCCACCACGTATGTTAGCCTGTTTGCATTAGCTAGCTCACAGTGCCACTAGAATCTCCTATTTATCAGAGAGATTAGTTTTTGGCAACCTCAGAACACGACAACCCTGATTCCTCAGACTCGTGGAAACAATGTACTACTTTTCGCTCAGTCACTCGTGCTTGCTCATTTGGTCTCAGAGAGTTACACAGAAGAAACAGTCGAGCGTGTTTACAATAAGAATTTATTGCACAGTTGTTCTTCTAGTATAAAATATATGTGCTGCGACAACTGTTAAACAGTAGCAGAGATATATGATCAGCAGTACAGTGAATAAAAATGGATAGTACAGTTCTACCATTTTGCAATAGTCATGAACATATACATGAATATAAAATGCATTTATAAAATAAATTGCATACTCCTACGATGCCTGTCTAGACGTACCTAAGTGTACCTAGCATGTGAGTAGGTGCGAAAGAAGCCAAGAATCCCGCTAGGATTTAGTCAAACCCCATTACCTAAATAATGAGAGTGTGGGACCTCGTCCTGGTCTCGAGTTGGACACCCCGCAAAGGATGATTAGACCACTGTCAGCTGGAGCGACTGCATGCAGGAGCCTCAGCGTCTCTGGTCAGTGTGTCGGCCTGGAAGTCTCGGTTCCCTCTAAGTACTGATAGCAAGAGGTGCTGTATTTATACAGAAAAGTATAGAGTCCCTTTGTCCCTTGTGTCTTGTGTTAGCCACTGTTGGGTATGAAGATGACGTATGGGATGAACCGGTTACGTAGATGTTTATGCAGGTGGATCCTAGCCCCTGCCTGGTTTCCTAGAACTCTTATGAATATTTAATCATACTGGATGAGCCCATCGAAGATGGTATAGGAGGCCATTGTTCGGGAAAAACCCTCCTTCTCTACCCAAACCACAGTCTAGATAAGGTTCAGCTCTCAGCGCCCGTTATTGTGGAGAATAGGGAACTAATATAGGTGAAAGATTATGCCTATATTAGGGCATCTCAAACCATGTCTATATGAGGGCATCTATATGAAACATAACACTTCCCTCTTCAATATCTTTTTCCCTTTCATTCTCCTGGAGTTATTGCATTCTTTTCTATCTATGCTTTTCCCTTTACATGACTTTTTGATACCTCTCATCTCTTCATTCCCTTTCTTCTCATTGACACCATTGCAGTTTCTATCGCTCCCTCTCCCTTCCTTTTCTTTTCTCTTGCATCATTATTTCACTGTTGAACGCATTGTTCTTTATATATTGTTGATATTTTATATTCAGAGTTATCTCTTGGAATGTGAAAGGTTTTATTCACCCAATCAAAAGACAGAGAATATTATCCCATCTTGCCTCTTATAATCCTGATTTGGCCTTTCTACAAGAAACCCATCTTACAGAAGCAGAGGCATTAAAATTAAAAAAGGGTTGGGTTGGTTCAGTTCTAGTCTCCCCCACCTCCTCTAAAAAAATGGTGTTATCATTTTGTGTCATAAAAAATTGAAATGCAAGGTTCTATCGCAAGAAATAGATACGGAAGGGAAAAGGCTGTTAGCTAAATTGTTCATTAATAATACTTCTTTGACTGTGTTTAATGTTTATGGCCCTACTCAACCGGACTATAATTTTTGACCTAATTTTACACAAAAATGTATTCAGTATAGAGATGATCTCTTTGTTCTAGGAAGCGATTCCAATCAGGTTGTTGACCCCTTTATTTGACCGCCAGTCCCAGGTACGCTTCATTCCTCACAAATCCCATAAACAATTTCTCCACCTGATAAATCTTTTTCTCGATTAGACTATCTCTTTCTTTCACAATCCTTATCTCAAAATCTTATCTCTTCCTCAATCAAACCTATTGTTATTTCTGATCACGCTCCGATTGTCGCTGATTTTGACTTGCTCCCTCCGCATCCCAGATCTTCCCGCTGGCGCTTTAATAATTCCCTTCTACTAGACCCTCTTTTCTCTTCTTCATTTACCTCCTTTGCTAAAGAATGTTTTGAACTGAATAATGATCCCAGTACTCCTCCCCATATAATATGGGATTCTTTTAAAGCTACGTCTCGGCGTTTTATCATAGACTTTTTCTAAAAAAAAAACGTTTCCTTCAACAACACAAAGCCACACTAGCAAATATTAAATCCCAAGAGCACAAATTTTACACCTCACCGTCGGATTTTATCATCCAAGAACTTGTTCGTGCTAAATTAAATTTTAATAAAGCTACCTCTAATAACGCATCATCTATACTTCTCTGGAGCAGCGCTCGCTATTACGGCAGACGTAATAAAATGGGTAATCTTCTGGCTAATTACCTTGAATTCCGGAAGGATCGTACTTTAATTGACTCCATTTACTCTTCAGATGGGAAGCTTATACATAAAGATCAGTACATCCTCGACGAATTTATGTTATTTTATAAAGATTTATACACTCCAGAATCCCCTCCTAATATTCCCCTTATCCAATCTTATCTCAATAACATTCCTACCCCCTCTAATGGTCATTTCAATTTTTCTACGCTTGAAGCGAATCTATCTCTTGAAGAAATCTCCAGTGCCCTAACAGCCCTATAGAAAGGTAAAACTCCTCTACCGGATGGCTTTAAGGTCGAATTCTAGTTACATTTCTCTATTATATTGCTCCCTAAACTTTTATATCTCTTTCATTCATTTTTTCTTTCCGGTAAAACGAACGGTACTTTTCAAGAAGCCACGATATGTTTGATTCATAAAGAAGGTCGAGACCCTTTGTTTTGTAAAAATTATCGCCCTATATCCCTGGTCAATGTAGACTATAAAATATTCGCTAAATTACTTGCTCTAAGACTAGCACCTCTTATGCCTCACTTGGTTGGTAAAAAACAATGTGGCTTTGTCAAGGACAGACTAACCTCGGATAATTCTCGTCTATTTCTTAATGTCTTAAACAAAATCCCTTCTCTTTCCACCTCTTTAGCGGCAATTTCCGTTGATGCTGAAAAAGCTTTCGATAGGGTAGATTGGTCCTTTTTATTTGAAACTTTAAATTGGCATGGCTTCGGTCCCAAAATGATCTCTCTTATTTCCTTATTATATTCTGCCCCTAGAGCCTCGGTGTTAGTTAATGGTTGTACATCCTCCTACTTTCCTTTACAACGTGGAGTCCGTCAAGGTTGTCCCCTTTCCCCTCTTCATCCTAGCTCTTGAACCCTTTTTATCATCTATCCGCAATAATGATTCTATATCCGGATTTCCCTATGGTGATCACCATTTGAAACTTTCTGCATATGCAGATGACATTTTACTTTTTATTTCCAACCCTGAAGTATCTATTCCTTCCTTACTACACAAAATATCTTAATTCTCCCTGGTCTCTGGTTATAAGATCAATTCGGATAAAACAGAAATTCTCCCTCTTATGAAATTCTGTACTCAACACTCCTTTTCTTCGACTGGGTTTTTATGGAACAGATCTAAAATTAAGTACTTAGGAATATGGTTCTCTAATTCCATTTCTTCCTCGGTCAAATTTAATATGGTAGAGGCTTTATCTCGCATCGACAAATTACTTTCCTCTTGGAATCCCCTTTTTCTCTCATGGTGGGGTCGGCTTGACTCCATTAAAATGATGATCACTCCTATTTTACTTTAATTCTCTATTTTAATGGCAATTATTCTTGACACATTTTACTCTCTTCCATCAATTTCTCTTTCTTCTGGAGAAACCTCTCTTCTTAAGATTCTTGTTACCCTTCCTAAGGCTGCTCTAATATATAAGCATGCCTTATCTCATGATGCTGATCGACCTAAGAGTAAAGTAGAACTTGCCTGGAATCTGATCTGGGATGTTAATGGAGCATCACCTTCTGGGACAAATTCTGGACCCGTTCTCTCAAAATCTCTATTGCTGCCTCTATCACTCAATCTATGTTCTTCTTTTATCATAGGTTATATTTCACCTCTGTTTCTATAGCTACTTTTTCCCATTCAACTAACATGAACTGTTGGACATGTGGATCCCCCACAGCTGACCTAATGCATCTTCTCTTTCTTTGTTTTATCAAAGAGAACTAGCTCTGGAGTGGGTGCTCCGAGCGTATGTTTGTTTTGGAAAGGAAACACATTATGTTTGTGAGTGAGGGCCTTACTATAAACATAATGTGTTACCTTTCCAAAACAAACATACGCTAGGAGCACTCACTCCAGAGCTAGTTCTCTTTGATAAAACATATATACCAGGGGAAGTGAACTGGCTCCAGTATCTTTCCTCCCTCTCCTTTTGATTTTTACTATTATTAGCAGCGCACAGCTGTGAGAGTTACCTCTCTAATAACACACCACTCGCCTACCATCATGGCAGATAATCCCGGCCTAACATTCACAGAGGATGACATCAGCGAAATACTCAAAGACCCACCCTTAATGGCTGACCTAAACATATCACAAACAATAGCCCAGACCACCGACTGGGATAAACTTACTGAGAAGAAATGCAATAGGATCCGCACCATACTACACGGTGTGATCTTAACCGAATATCTCCGCACGAACACCGCACCCAAGGGCCTTTTAGTGACCAATGCGCCCAGGATCTTCCTGGACGATGCTTCCTTCAGGAGGGACTGGGCTCAAATCGCATGGCACTGCACCAGGGACTGGTTGGTGCTCATTATCAAAACCGCCAAGCGCCTCTCCGATGCAATGATCATATACATCCAGACCACCGAGAGCCACTTTAAGACGACAATCACATCCTTTAAGAAAAACTGGATGAATCAAACAAAGACCTAGCTGAATATAAGGAATATTTGACCCAGGCCAAAATCAACAAATTCCAAAAAGACCTAAAAAGATTTGCCTACAACAAAGTGTACCCATATGCGGATGACAACTATACCGTTCCGAGCCGGCAAGACACTTCTGACACAAGTGGGGATGACAGCTCACACTCAAGCGGCTTCACATCTAGCAGCACATACAAACGAAAAGGCAGGGGTAGAACACCTAAATGGCAGCAACAACCCTGGGGCAATTACCAACACCCGGGCCTCAACTATGGCCCAACCTGTGTTCAATCACTCCCCGCAAAATCCCTTCTTTGGATGTCCACCGTTGTACCCCTCCCCCCGCCCCCCCCCCCGGACAACAAGCCTTTTTCCAACCCAACCAGAGGCCGCCTTTTTTAGTACGAGGCCGCCCTGCACGAGGAAGGAGACGGAACAATCAACAGGTGCATTGGTCAGACGACGAGGGACCAGTAGGCACCCACACGAGGAGCAAAACCAAGGAACCTTTACCAGGAACGAGCGGAATGAGATAACCAGTAACAACCAAAATGCACAATCACTGGTCTTCAATCTATCCAACATCTCTTTGTCCCCCACAGAGAAAGATGTCCTCAACAAAGGCCTTTCCTTTGTACCGACCACACGGCTGGACAAATTCGAACTTCATGTGGAATTAGCTGAATTCTTTCGTAAGCTGAAACTAAAGGCGTTTTTTGAAAGACAACCCCTAACGGAACCCAATGTACAAACCAATGAGACAGGACTGAAAGTTAAATCCTCAATTTGCCCACCACCTTCCTGCATCCCTGTGGAAATTACCACCTTCGAGCAGGCAGTCTATCATCAAATTGAAAATCTTGATCCACCTAAGCCCTTCAACAACCTGACTACCAAAGAAAGAGAGGCCATACGTAACCTCCAAGAAAACCCCCTCATTGTTATAAAACCAGCTGACAAGGGTGGAGGGATAGTCATTCAGAACAAGACAGACTACACCACTGAGTGTAGGAGGCTTCTAAACGACCCTCGGAACTACAAACGCCTGACAGAAGACCCCACCACCACCCTGAAGGACACTATTATCTCTCTGGTAGAAACTGCGGAGATCAACAACCAGATTTCCAAACAAGAGACTAATTACCTCTGTGCTAAAGAGACAAGACCACCACCTGGACGCCCGATAGTATCAGGGATCAATTCCCTCCTAGAACCGCTATCTAGGTTTTGTGATTTTTTCTTAAACCCAATGGTCCAAGCGTCCTCCACCTACATAAAGAACACAAAACATCTCCTGAAACTCATCAAAGATACTGATTTTGACCCCACTGTCCAACTCCTAGTAGGTTTGGATATCGAGAGTTTATATACGAGCCTTTCACAGGACGATACCTTACAAATGCTCAGTAATATGCTCTATGAAACCACCTGGGAGCATACGACACCGAGGGAATTTATTCTGCAGTGCGCCACCCTAGCACTTAAACAAAATTATTTCGAATTCGAAGGAGAGTTTTACTTGCAGACGAATGGGACGTCTATGGGCAATGTTTTCGCCCCCAGCGTAGCTGGCCTCTACGTATATCAGTTTGAAAAACAACACATCCTGGCAGCTACCAACCCATACAGCACCAACATCCAATTTTGGCGACGCTACATTGACGATATCCTCATGATATGGACAGGGCCGGTCGACACCCTCGACAATTTCCTGACGTGGCTTAACCAGTGGGATCCCTTCCTACGGTTCACCAGTAGCGCTAGCAACTCCAAGATAGCCTTCCTGGCCCTAAACATCGAGGCAACAGAGGGCAAACTACAGACTACCACATATCACAAACCTACATCACGTAATTCCCTACTGCAGTTTAGCAGCTTCCACCGAGGCCCCTCAGAGAAAACCTGCCATACGACCAATTTCTACGGATACGCCGTAACTGCAGCCTCACTAGAGACTACAAACAGCAATCCTCTGAACTAGCGGATAAACTACGAGCACGCGGGTACCCAGAGAAGATAATCAATACCACCAAGAAGAGGGCCCGTAACCAACAGAGGGACGCCCTCCTAGAGGACAACACACGAGACAACACAATGACACGTTTGACCTGCTTCACCACCTACAATGTGGCCTCAAATCAAGTAGCCAAGATACTTAACAAGAACTGGCACATAATAAACAGTGGCACCATGAAATGGGAACGCCCGCTATTGGCATACAAAAAAGCGGGTAGCCTTCGAGACCGCCTGGTCTCCACCAGACCACCTATCCCCAGAACCCCGGCACCTAACACTGTACTTAATGCGTGGGGGTTCCCTGGCATTAAAGGTCACTACCCCTGCGGTGACTGCAGTGTCTGCCATCTTACAAAAGCAACTAAAACCTTGAGCCTGGAGGCAGGAAAAACGTGGCAACAGCTCCACCACACTAACTGCAACTCCAATAATGTCATCTATCTGATCACCTACACATGAGGCCTTCGTTATGTAGGCATGACGAGTCGCAAAGACAGAACCCGAATTGTGGAAATCGCAGCACCATACGGTGTAGAAAAAACATAAGTAAACTGACAGACCACTTCATCCAAGCAAACCACACCCCTAATGACCTAAACTGGACTGTAATAGAACATATCAACAGCCAGACCCGTTCAAATGACAGGATCCTGCTACTTAAGGAGCAACGTTGGATCTATCGCCTTTCCACGAACGTCACAGGGTTAAATGACACCATACCCTGGAATCGCCTGAATCCAACCTGAACCACAGCACCATGCGTAAAATCTTCCTGCCTTACAAAAAGACTAACCATGGACATCACCTCAGTGTGAGCAACACTCCCAGTTTAACTCCCAAACAGGCCACCCAAAATGAGACATTACATAACCACCTTAGTGTCAAGAGCCCCACTTGACCTAACAAAAGCAACATCTTTTTTCATACGACAGTGCAAATCCAAGTGTATGTCTACACTAGACTCTACGTTTCTTCTCCTTTGTGATATGTTCCCAATCAACATGAATCATTCTCAGATTTCTTTCAAGCCACAATTAGTAGGCACACTTGAATTGAGAATAACAACACCTGCTACAATTAGCAGTCTTTTATGAGTTAAACTTCAGTTCAGTTTATTTTATTTTTTCTGCACACATAAGCACTCGACACTTCCACAGGGGCGTGTCTTTTCTCTATGTCTACACTCCCACAGGGGCGTGTCTTTTCTCTATGCCTATTCTCTCCTGCAGACCCATCAGAAGACAGCCTAAACCAGCACCTGAAACCCATTGAACCAGCCACAGCGGTTCCCAATTAACCGAACTCGCTGACACCTGTTGGAACCAGCAGAGTATTTAAACCACGGCCCAGCTCCACTCATTCTACCACGGAGCTCCATGGCGGCTGAAGCAGGTACCGAGAAGGGTCCTAGACCTTGATGAAGTAAGTGGGAACATCCTAAGGGGGGTATGCTTTAAAACTGCCTCTCCACCCCGCTGCTGGCATTTTCTCACAGCCAAGCATGCGGGTAAATTTTAATTCGCTTTTGTCTCCTCCTTTAATTTTTGTCACATAGAGTGTGACTACAGGTCGGGCCCCCACATGGAACTTATGGGGCACTTTCCGGATATTGTCTGAGTAAGATATTTTGCTCTTTTCGCTTTTCATTTTTAAGTTACACGATGCACCATGTTATGCGCATCTTGATTACCACCCGGTACCGCATATATTACCAGGCGTCGATTATAACTAATTACGCCACACCCTGTCCTCACTGTGCCTTTGGCCGCATAAGAGCACGGACACTCTGCTCCTGAAACAACTATACCAGTATGTTACATGTTTCTCTGTATGTTTGTTTGTCTTTTCCTTCCCCACAGGAACGCGCCACTAGAGGAAATTCTCCTCTACCACATATCACACCTTAGAGCGTGTGTCACATATATGGTCTTCTAATAACACGTTTTTAGACCACTCACTTTGCACTACACATAGGTCCTGAAGAAAGCCATACCACTAAGAGAGCATGGCTGAAACATGTTGACCGACTAGGATATTGGAGTCACCATAAGATCTCCTTAAATATCCGACTCTCGTTTTTATTAACTGCCAACGGCCCATCCATTAAAATAGTCATTTTTTATCCCAGGGACCCTTAGGACAGCTTTCACTGCACTCTCACGGCACAATACCAGCTCCGCTGTATCCACACGTCGTAGCACACCCAAGGTGCACTCGGTGCCTTGGGTGGGGCCCGATGATGAAGCATGTCACCAACTAGGTTGGTGAGTGAGGGCCTTACTATAAGCATAATGTGTTTCCTTTCCAAAACAAACATACGCTAGGAGCACCCACTCCAGAGCTAGTTCTCTTTGATAAAACATATATACCAGGGGAAGTGAACTGGCTCCAGTATCTTTCCTCCCTCTCCTTTTGATTTTTACTCTTCTCTTTCTTTGTCTTATTGTTATTTCTTTTTGGAGGAAAGTTTGGTCCTATATTTCTCTTATATTTAATATACACCTTCCTTTTTCTAATCTCACTGTAGGAGAGTAGGATCTGCTTCACATGGGTACCCCCACTTTTTGCTGATGCTTCACTGTTTTTCGACTTTAGTCTGGCTGGGGCCCTGCTAATCAGAAACCCAGCCTAGCTGCTTCCTCTCTAAAATGGTTTCCATGTACCTTAGGTACATCTTTAATTGGAATCTGGAGTGCCCTTATAAGTCCCTAGTATATGGTATACTATGTACCCAGGGCATAGGTACCTCAGAGGCCTGCCAGGGGCTGAAGCAGGTATTATGCCACCCCTGGAAGGCCAGCCAATATGACACCACAGGTCTGCTACTGCAGCCTGAGTAAGGTGGTGCATGCACCCCTTACAGTGGTATAGGCTACCTATATCACTACCATTGCACACACATATAAACCTATAAGTCACTCCTATGGCAGGCCTTTACAATCCTGAAGGCGGAGGGCTTGGTTTGTATGTGAGAGGGTGCCCCTGCATGAGCAGGGCCCCTCTGCAGCGTTCGGAGTCCCTCCTCTGATGCTGTTTGTGATGCAGCCTGACCATTTACTCTTAAGTGCATTATATCCTCGTGGTAAATGCTAACTTTGGAATGGCTGCACAGAAACATGTTGTGTTTGGTGTCAAACATCTTGGAATACTATCGCCCCACCAAGTCTGGTGGCGTGGGTAGCATTCCACCCTTCTAGAGGGAGAGACATGTACACCCCGGGCTACCCGGTAACTTCTTTCCAGAGCCCTGGCATCACAAAATGAATGCCGCTGCCACAATCACGGGTCTGGCCTCCTGCTGCTGACTGAAACTCTGGCAGGGGAGGCCTGGACAATAGGTTTCCTGTCCCAGGGAGGTGTAACCACCTCCCCAGACAGGATAATGTGTATTGGGGCTGGGCGGGAGCACCCTCTGGTGCTTTGAAGGCCTGCACTGGGGGCACATTTGGTGTCCCTGTGCATATGCCAGTTCAAACCGGTTGCAGGGGCTACCTGCCCTTGCGCGAAACTGGACAAAGGGAATGGGTGTAACCACCCCTCTTCCCTGACCCTCCCATAGGTGGGTCCCCAGAGTATGTCTAACCCCCTAACTTAGTATAAGTATAGGACCCCAGACTTTAGATTACCCTGGACGAAACTCTGAAGCCAAATCCTGGACCTTCGATGCTCTAATTCAAGACTAGAGGACTGAAGAATCTCCCTTGGGGTCAAGGAGTGACTCCCCTGCTTGGCTGGCACCAAAGAAGCAATTGTCCGGTCTGCATCGCTGAAGCTCCCGCCGGACGCCGAAGTCTTTGCATCACCAGAGGTGGATTTCCAGACTTCCCCGAGGCTGCCCTGAGTCCCCAGCTAAGCTGAGGCCCGTAGCTGTCGTGGGTAACGTGGGACCGTGACCCCTGGGCACCGAGAACTTTTGCAAGTGCATCCTCTTCCTGGTCTCCCACGAAGTTGTGCTCTGGACTCCAAGTAGCCCCCTCCTCCAGCACCGACTGCACCGAAGATCACTGGCCTCCACTCCACGAGTGTCCTGCAAGCCAAGTCTGGGAATATGGTTGGACCAGGAACTCACGTTCAAAGTTCAGGCGAGGAAGACCGCCGCTGCCTGTTATGGCCTACTTAGAACAACTCGGAAAATTCTCCCCCTCTTACCCTTCCCAGCAAAAAAGATATTGATCCAGGCAATAATTTTGTCGAGGATTGACTATGGAAACGCCCTTTACCTGGGAGCCCCAAAGTCAGTAACTGCAAAACTTCAAGTCATTCAAAACTGCGCAGCTAGGCTTCTTATGGAGACTCCCAATAGGTGCTCAGCAAAGCCCGCGTTGCGCCCTCTCCACTGGCTTCCGGTGGAACAGAGAATTAGTTTTAAGGCACTCTGCATAGCCCACAAGGTGCTTGTGGGGAGCGGACCCCTTATTAACAACGGCATGATTCGCCCCTACAGGGCGAACAGGAAACTCCGTTCAGACGGGCTTCACTTGGCAGTAGTCCCCAGGATCAAGAAGGCCAGAAGTGGCGGACGGCTTTTTTCGTTTAATGCCTCCAGACTGTGGAATTCTATTCCCCTGGACCTTTGGAGCGAGCTTAATCATCTGGCATTCCGGAAACAACTCAAGACGTGGCTTTTCCCTTAGTGCACTCGGTTCTCTGGTTATGGCTTCAGCGCTGGGATGCTTCCGGGTAGCCATGCGCTTTACAAGTACCCATTCATTCATTCAAGTGTGTCCACTCGAGGCTCCTTCGCGGTCGCTAGTCCGTTGGCTAGTGGGCCCTCCCGAAGGCAAATCTTCTTCTGCTTGGGCTTCCCTGGTTGCTCCAGGCGTGCCCTGACTTACCAGACCTTGATGGTCTGCAACATCGTCCTTTCTTTGTTTCTTCAAGACTTGCCGTTGCCAAGGCTTGTTGGCTCCAATCCAGTCACCGACACCGCAGCACTCGACAGACGTCGTGGGACAGCTCGAATCCAGCTCCTGGTTGTCGTCGACGCCTCCTGGACCTCGTGGCTGAAGAGTCAAGACGACCGTCAACCTACCTGAAGCACCCAACATCGGTGGGCATCTGCTCATCGCCTTCCTGGTCACTGGCTAGTGACCCAGACTCTGTCCCCTCTGCTTTCAGGTTCTTCAGATCTTCGATCCACCCTTGGATCCACATGAACACTTTTGACTTGGTCGCCAGCAGCACTTTGCAGCAGATCACCATTGAAAATGACGACGAAACCCGACCCCGAAAGGCACCTATGCACCCGGCTTCCCTGGGTGAGGTAACTCGAGTACTCCGGTGCTCCCGTGGGTATAGACTCTAGAACCACCTTGTTCTAAAAGGGTTTGCTCCAAGTCCTCCTCTAAGTGTCCTTTTTCTTTAAAACTCCAACCGCGACATTCCCCATAGAAGTCAACGGCGGCTCGCGGCTGTGTTCTCACACTGCACGCGTCCCCCGTGGGTCCCCTGTGTCACTACCTTGGGTGGTTCCTTGTGGTCCAAGCATTTCTACAGGCTCTAGGCCTTGTGTCTAGCTCAGTCGTGGTTCTTATACCACTTTATTGGTATATTGTTTGGTACGCCCCTAGGAACGTCTAACTTTCCGTATTGCCAAACAAAATTTGAGAAGATAGATTCTAGTGTTATTAACATTGCTGCATCTATTGCCACTGCCACTGGGATAGAACGAAACAGATACAACATTTTTGGCAACATTGTCATTTTTAAAACATTCCCTCGCCCAATAATAGATAAGTGCAACACGTTTATCCATTTAAGATCCGTGGATATTGTCTTAATCAAGGGATTAAAATTGATCTTAACTATTGTAACTATTTTTTGACAAATACGGACTCCCAGGTATACTGCACCTTCTACACGCCGGGGGTCGTTAAATGTTATATTGTCTGTACAGATTACCATTGTTTTACCTTCATTCAGCGAGTACCCTGATGCTTGCCCAAAGTCTTTGGTTATAACAACAGCTTCCCTAATTGCATCTGTCGGATTAGTGGTTAAAATAGCAATGTCATCAGCATATGCTAAGACCTTAGTCTCAAACGCTTTGCATACAATCGGCTCAATCTCCTGGTTCCTTAAAAGCTTCTCTATCAAAGGGTATATATACAAGGCAAATAAAATAGGGGAGCAGGGGCATCCCTGCCTAGTTCCCCTTGATATTAGTATATTTCCCGATTCCTTCCCCATCAATTGCAGTCGGGCTCTTGGGTCGGAATACATTGCTCTAATGGCGCTGATGATTTGTGGGCCAAAGCCCTTTAACTCCAGTAGCCCCCACAGAAACCTCCAGGCCACCCAATCAAAAGCCTTTTCGGCATCAAGGAGGATCATGGCCATCTGCCCTCCTGTTTCCGCCTGGATATCAAAGAGTGTTATGGCCCGCCTAATGTGGTCAGTTGTGCCTTTCCCGGGAATAAAACCATGCTGCCAGGGCGAAACCAGGTGACCTATGACCCTCCCTAACCGAGCAGCCAACACTTTGGAGTACATCTTGGTATCCGAGTTGATCAAGGATATTGGCCTATATGAAGCTGGATTATCCAGTGATTTACCATTTTTAGGAAATATAATAATATCTGTCTCTTTCCAGGACTCTGGTGTACAACCACTATGTTGCAGATCCAATAGTATGGGGCTAACAATGTTTGTATTGCCTTATATAATTCTAGGAGAATCTTATCGGGGCCAGCCGCCTTTCCTGATGGTAATTCATTTAGTGCCGTTAGAACCTCCTCAAGTGTGAAATCCCTTTCTAGCTCATCCTTAGCCTGATCATCAAGGATGGACCCGAGTTCCGCTTCTGTTATTTTAAGTGAGGATTCCTGCGCTGTCTCTGCGTCTTCCTTGTATAGGAGCTGATAGTAGTCCTGAAATACCCCTAAGATATCGGTAGTCTCTGTATATGTTTGTCCATCCGCTTTCTTCAGCGCGACCTGGGCTGTCGAGGTGACGTGGTTCGGTAGGCTCTGTGTGGCGGCAGCTGTTGGACCGGTTTTTATGAAGATGTGAGCTGTTTTGAGCTCGTTTTCGGCACTGAGGTATTTTCCTGACAGAGGCGCGCCGGGCCATGCAGCGCAATTGGAATCCCCGGCCCTCGCGTGACTGGTGCGCGCCAGCTGTCACCTTGCTGCCGGGCTTCTGCCTTCGCGCGCACCGGAGCTGAGGCAATAACATTCTTTTATCTCCGGTTATTTACAAATGGTGAGAGCTTTTGGTATGTTTCATGCCTTGACAAAAGACTATCAGCTTTTACTTTGGCAGCACTTCTGAATGGAAATTAATGGACATTATTTCTGACAGGGCTATTATTCTCTGCGCATTTGAGAGGGGCTTATTTTTAGGATGTCATAATTGCGCTTCATGCTCCACAACTTCCTATTCTCTGGTGATGTATTTAGAGCAGCAACTTATTTGAAGCGCTTCTGGGAGTCTTATCCTTTTCAGAATGTGATAGCCTGATCTGGCACTCCCTATATTACTGTTATCGCCTTGAACTACTCTTCATTTTACCTGTTAATGAAAGATATTATCCATGTCACCTCGGCGTTACAGACCCAGTTGTTGGAGCTCCTAAGTACTGCCCATTCATAGTGCTCTCTTTTCTAGACATATGCTATGGTCGCTATGCGTTTTAAATGTGAGGAGAAATTTTAATGACACATTACGCGCCAAGTACCAAGTGGTTTGACCATGCTATCAACCTTACATTGAATCTTCAAGTACCTTATCTGATATTGTGTTCAATGTAACAAAGGGCGGAATACTTCCTTGTTGCTAACAACTATAATCTGTTATGCCTATATGCTGACATTGTTTTAATAAATTTTGAAGTACTGTGTGTAGAGGGAATTTCTGTATTATATTAAGCGCCCAGCCTCTCAAATATCTCTTATAGTTATACATCAACTATTCAAGAGACCTTTTTCATGATATTGTATGCAATATACTACAGGACAGTACGCTTCTCTCATCACTGTTAACTGTATACAGCTGAGCTTATATGAGGATATCGTCTTGACAGCTTCTGAAGTCAAGGGGAAATCTCCTAGAAGCACTTACTTGCCGAACAACACAAGTCTTGAACATCCTCTCAGCTCAACATTGACTTGTCTAGCGACCTTCTAGACTACTGCTATTAATATTCCATCAACATACGGCAATTAATTTTCAAATGCCTAATCATAAAAGTGAACACAAAACTTCCAAGCAACCTCTCTTTGCAGAAATTCTCAAACAATCACAAGGTGCTACGATGAAAGGCTCCGCCTCTACAATGTCTAAACCGTCTTCGGCCTCCTCTTCTACATCAACAGGACAAACTATGGATCGTATTTTACAAGAGATATCAACAATCAGTTGTCGTTTGACAGATATGGACATTAATATCTCTTCTCTCACCACTGAAACCAAGTCTATTCGAGCAGAGATTGTACAATTTAACAATAAGACGGACCAACTAGACCAACGTTTATCAGAGGTAGAATCCAAACTTCTTTCCACACAAAACAAGGATCAGGATCTCTTGTTTCTTCGCAGTAAGCTCGTGGATTTAGAAGACCGAAGTAGACGAGACAATGTCCGTTTTTTTGGTTTTCCAGAAAAGATTGAAGGTCAGAATGCCAAACTTTTCTTATGCAATGTCCTTCCTAAACTTCTGGGCAACGCCTTCAGTCCACCGCTTGAAATCCAACATGCTCATCGAATCGGTGCTCCACGCACTGCATTAGATTTTCGACCGCGACCCCTTATTGCTTGCTTCTTGAGACACGAGCAAGTGAGACAAATCCTAATGGCAGCACGTTCCCAAGGTTCATATATCTATGCTGGCCATGAAATCCGCATTGCAGCTGATTTTTCGCCTGAAACTAATGAAAGGAGAAAAGCTTTTCTTTCTATAAGACCACAGTTGCGGAGAAAGGACATCAAATACGGCTTGTTTGATCCTGCCTGTTTTCGCATCACCAAAAATGGTGAATCCAAAGACTTTTACAACCCCGAAGATTTGCAACACTTCATAGATGAACAACGCATTCAAGACATAGACGTACAATATACTCCTATTGAACAGTCTTCTCTTGATTCTCAGCATCCTTCACAGCCATCAGATCTAAGGAGACGCATCACTAATGAAGTTCGTCCTCGAGGCAGAGATGTTGAACGATTATCTCGTAACCATGAAGACAAAATCTCTGACCTTCAATCTGTCTCTACCCTCACACAAGATACACATAGGGACAAGTCTCGATCTCCCTTAAAATCTGCTTCGGATGAAGAATGACCTTCTTGATATTTATATTCCGTTACAGTTATGATTTATAGCTCATATCCTCTAGATTACTTTTTTCTACCTCCTCACAGTAGAATTTACCTATTTGATCTTATCCATATAGTTATCTCTCAACTTAAAATGGTTATTGGATTATTTATTATCTGTCATTTATTGTAGAGTATTATAAGATTCTGCTTTGTGTACTTTTTATTCTATTTAATATTTAGGGGCCGATTCCGATCTTGGCCGGTAGTGCTCCGAATCGGATTCAGATTTACCGGATCCGATTCGGAGCCCTGTTTCCCGACCGAATCGTACGCGGGTCCGGCCGAGCGAGTACGATGCAAGCTCCCGCGAAATCGCCGACCGACTCGTACGCGGCTTCAACACGTTCCGACCGACTCGCACGGACACGACTTGCACCGCGCAATGGAGACGTTTCCCGGCCGGGTAAGTACGATGCGCGCCGCGAGCAGTCCGACCGACTCGCGCCGTCCGGCTCGAAAGAGCTGTCGGAGCCGGACTTTGGGGGTCCGCATCGGACCCCTCTGTACGCGTAGGCGCGCGAGTCGCACACAGGGGGACCCATGGGTCCCCCTACCTGTGCATGTACGCCGCGATGCGCATGGACGCGTACCCGCTGTAGGGGCGCCCTTGTTCGCCTCGCACCCATTGAGTCAATGGGAGCCCGCGTACGCGTTGTACGACCGGCTCCCATTGACTTCAATGGGAGTCCAACCGAATCGAGTCCGATAGCATGCGAATGCATCGTACTCGTCCGGTCGGACTGCTAGGGTCCGATTCGGTCGGAATTCTCTCCGGGTCCGGCTCGGTCGGAGAGATTTCCGGCCGGAATCGAAATCGGCCCCTTAGTGTTCTGATTTATTGTTGAAATCTTTAACAGGTAATGTATTTACTTCCCTTTACGGTTTTAGAGTTATAGTGATTTTAATATATTCCACGTCTTAATAGCTTTGACATCCTCTCTTTTAATGTAACTTAGTTTATACCTTCTAATTTTAATATATTATATATTTAATGTCTATTGTATTTTATCCATAGTTATATAGAGATTTTACTACACCTCCTTTAAGCTTTATTAATTTTTCACCTTTACCCTTTACATCAGTCGTGGTTCAATGTGTCGCTAGGATGCATTAGATAATATCTCTATTTATTAACGTATTTACATTTCTCTCACTATTTATTCAATAATGTTTTTATCTTTCCTTATACCTAAGTTTATTTCTGCATCTCATTTATACTTGTACTTTTCTAATCACTTCCCTCTACTTTCTTTTATACCTCTTTGTTATTGTATTCACGTATATTTGATATTTTATTATTTATTCTATTGATCTTTTTCTTTTCCTTCCAGTTATTCTTTTCCTTTCTTTTTCTCATCCATCTCTCTATTTCTATTTATTTCTAAGTTTCTATTACTACGTTTAATTCACATGTATTTATTGCTCAATATGTCTTATTTATAGATGTAAGTTATTAGCTAAATGTTATGCATTTTATATCTATAATTATATTTTAAAAATGTATTTATGCGTATTTTTTCATATATACTGATTTATTCTTTTAGAATTAGTTCCCTTCTTCTCTACAGATGTTTTCCTTCACTTTATTTGATTCTATTTATAACCACAATTATTGTTCAATGTACTTCATTCACAATTGTTGAATGTAATATTTTGTTCTATATTTTAAGCCGTATCTAGGTAATACTGATCTCATATTTATTTTTCAGTGCGCTTATGAATTTTGTCACTGTCTGTTTCTCTCTTTCAACAATCATTTTATATCTGTTAGTTCTCTATATTCTCTCCATACACATTTCGCTCTTCAGTTTTATCTTTACTTTCTTCCATAGTCCTTATTTAGTCTCAACCCTCTTGTTGGGGTTCCTACCCGTTGTGATGCCCTAGTGAGCCCAGACCCGCGGCTAAAGCTTTAGGATTTCTTACCTTATTTTACATCTTTCCTTTCTTTGGAAATTCTTTTCCATTAAACTTCCTTACTCAATAATCATCTTACTAGTTTTCCCCTACTTTTCCTTTCCCCCCCATTCTTTTTACTGATCTTCTTTATCCTTTCCTTCATTTCAGCCTTATTCTCTTCCCCTTCTTTTCTCCTGGTGTTTCTGTGGTGGACCAGAGTACCCTTTTGCTATACCGCCTTCTTTCTTTTTATTATATCCTCTCTAATTTATCATTTTCTTTATCCTGACAAATATATTCACTCTTGACATATTAACTCATTTTGACATTGCCCCATTATGACGAGTACTCGCCCCCTTTGTACCATTACCTGGAATGTTCATGGACTCACCCACTACATTAAAAGGAAAAAAGTACTTTCTTACCTACAATCCAAACACGTTGATTTGGCTTTATTGCAAGAAACCCATCTAGATGCACTAGAATCTGATAAACTTTGCAGGGATTGGGTGGGGAAGGTTATCCACAGCAGTGTTCGAAAACATGATCCTACAGATACTACTCCTATTCGTAAATGTGGTGTGGCGATCCTCATTCGCAAATCACTTCCTGTCACAGTCTCCAAAACTTGGTCAGATCCTGATGGCCGAAATGTATTTGCTAAACTGCGCATTGGGAACTCTTTTATTTGCCTGGGATCAGTTTACGCTCCGACAGGAAATAAGAAATCATTCTTCCTCCAATTGAACCGTCTACTAACGGAGATTGATGCCTCACAATATCTTATTGGTGGAGATTGGAATCTTGTGCGAGACCCAATTCTAGACAAAACGGGTCCATTAGATAAAGGGAATATGGCAGATAGAGCCATTTTTGATGATATAATTTCAGATAATGGATTGGTTGATCACTGGCGTCTTAGTCATCCAACAGACACAGAATACACATTCTTTTCTTCCACTCACGGCACATTCTCTCGTTTAGATTATTTTTTAACATCGCATAGAGTGGTTCAATTGGTAATGGAGTCTCGAATTTTAGAAGCAGCTTTATCTGATCATTCCCCTGTTTTTCTGTCCCTTGATCTTGGACTCTTTCGGCCTGGACGTAAACCATGGCGCATGAGCATTCAACGGCATAGGACCCCCAAGGGTAAACTTCAACTGCAATCCCATCTTCAAGATTATCTTTCTATTAACAAGGACTCTGTAACCTCCAGTAGGATTATCTGGGCTGCGGCTAAGGCCACTCTTAGAGGTCAGTTAATGCGCGACGCAGCGCTCGCTAATAAGCAGAATGCAGCGCGACAAATAGAGCTGGAATGTGACATTCAATCTCTCTCTCGTCTATACACATCTACCCCAACTTTACAGAACCGTAAATCACTTGAGCAAGCACGTATGGCTTTAAACAATCTTTTCACCTCCAAAGCGGAGTATGCTCTGCAGAGAACGAAGGGACGACATTATGAACAAGGGGAGTAGGCAGGGAGACTGCTAGCTGCACAATTGCATCAAAGAGAGGCAGTCATGGCTATTCCAGCCATTCGATCAATGCAAGGTGACATACTCACGAGACCTCAAGAGATTGTCAATGAATTTGCTTCTTTTTATCAATCCCTTTATACTCCAAGTAATCAATTAGATTTAGATAAAATGTCTTCCTTTCTTACAGGAGTGGATCTTCCTTGTCTTTCTGACGACGGTAGAGCCCTCTTGAGGGAGAAATCACTAGGGATGAAATTTCTAAAGCCTTTACTGCTCTACCTTACCATAAAGCCCCTGGGGAAGATGGATTTCCTGCTGAATTTTACCGTTGGGCAGGGCACAATGTTATTGATACATTACATTCTGCATTCCAGGAGGCAGATAGGGAATCTTCATTAGGACCTCTTTCTAACAAGGCAGTTATTGCAGTATTACCTAAACCTGGTAAAGATCCTCTACTATGCAGCAGTTCCCGTCCCATCTCGTTATTAAATTGTGACATCAAAATCCTAGCCAGCATTCTAGCGTCCCGCCTCCGTAAAGTCTTACCCTCCCTAATACACCACACCCAAGTGGGTTTTGTCCCGGGGCGTTCCTCTCGAAATCATTTACGTACGTTAGCCCATACATTGTGGTCTACTAAACATTTCACAGAGGATGCATTAGCCCTTTCACTTGACGCTGAAAAAGCGTTTGATCGCATCGAATGGGAATATCTTTTTGCAGCAATGCAACGATTTGGGTTAGGCGACCAATTTATAACCAAAGTCCGCTTGCTGTATGACAATACTTCTGCTCAGGTGAACTGCAGGGGTTTTTTGTCTGATACATTTCAGATTAGGAGAGGTACGCGCCAGGGATGCCCTCTATCCCCCCTTCTTTTCCTTTTGGCAAGGGAGCCATTAGCGGCCGCAATTCGCCAATCTGCTGAAATCACTGGTGTTCCCCTCCCAATTGGACACTCTAAAATTTACCTATATGCGGATGATATACTACTCACCCTTACAAATCTTTCTCGTTCTCTTCCGTCCCTTCTTAAAATCATTGATGACTTCTCTTCCTTCTCAGGCTATAAAATTAACTGGGATAAGAGTGAGGCTTTAGCCATTTCTGATGGAACTACAAAAGCATCTATATACGGCTTTCCTTTTCATTGGCAATCCTCACGCCTTAAATACCTAGGAGTTTTAGTTAATAAAGGCATAAAACATGGTCACTGACAATCTAGCCCCTCTGCTTTCTCAAATGCAACGAGATTTTGATAAGTGGAAAATACTAGGATTATCTCTGTGGGGTAGAGTCCAAGCCATCAAAATGGTCACTCTCCCGTGTTTCATTTATATTTTAGGCATGCTCCCCCTTCAAATCCCTTTATCTACGCTTCGATCGATTGATTCTAAAATTAAGTCCTTTGTATGGGGATCTGCTTGACCTCGCCTTGCAATGGCAAAATTAAAAGCCCATCAAATGTACGGAGGAATGGGTCTCCCATCCATTGAACACTATTCCCTTGCATTGCAAATCTCACAATTTTCTTATTTTTTGCCAGGTCTAAAAGATATTCCGCAATGGGTCCATATAGAGCATCATCTTTTAGCTACAGACTTAGGTCTCTCTCTTTTATATGGAAGCGGCACTAGCTGTTCTGATCCTAAAAACCCAGTTTTATCAGCTATGCATAAATCTTGGCAAAGAGGACATCGTCTCTTGGATTCAAACGCACGTGTTCACGTCAAGGCTCCTCTGTGGAATAATTCAGGCATACGCATTAATGGTCGAAGGTTGTCATGGCCATTGTGGCAAGCAGCAGGCATCCATTCCCCAGATCAGCTTCTTCATAATGGTGAATTTAAATCCTTCTCACAATTGAGGGAGGAATTTAATCTTCCTACTCAACATTCTCTTAAATACCTTCAACTTCAACAATGTTTGAAGAAACATTTGGGGTCGCCCCTTGGCTGCTTCAAACATCTCCAATATTATCTTATTTGTATGTGTGGGGGAAGCATAAAGGAGTGACTTCTGGTCTTTATAAAACCCTTACGCTCCATCTTTTCTCACAAACCCTCTCTCATAATCTCCAACTTAAGTGGCAAACTCGTTTATCAACTTCTTTTACAGCTGTGGAATGGGATCACATACTAGAAGGTTACATAAAGGAGTTCGTGAAGCACGGCTTAAATGTTGCCTGTTTAAAATTCTTCATGACTGGCATTGGTCGCCGGTTAAATTACATAAAGCTGGTTTACTTTCACACACTGATTGTTGGAGATGTTCCGCTTCTGGCTGTGACACAACTCACATTATTTGTGAATGTCCAAGAATTAGACCTTTTTGGAACTATGTTGGTAAAACATTACAGTCTACAATGCCCTTACATTTACCATTTACATCTGCCAACATTCTTTTACATGATCTTCGTCATTCTCCTAAACTTTCTAAACCACAACATTGTCTCTTCCATACTGCATTAGCTACAGCTAAAATGTGTATTTTACGCAATTGGAAATGATCATCACCACCCTCTCAAGAAGACTGGTTAGTGGCAATGATTCAGACAGCTTCGCATGAACGATTGATTTATAACCTCCAGGATCAAGTTGATATATTTCTACAGACCTGGTCACCTTTCCTTAAAGCCAAAGCTGATGAAACTGACAACTCTCTTGTCCCCCTTAATACACTCAGTCAAGCAGACTAATTCTTTGCTTTTCTTCCTTCTCCACTAAGTCCTTCCTATTATTATTTACTCTATCTCTCTTATTTTGTTATATTCACATCATCTTAATCTTCCTTCATTCATATTTCTTCTTTCTTTCTCTTTGTACTCTGTCTCCACTCCTCTACATAAATTTCACGTTTATTTTTTCTTCTCACTTTCTTATCCTTCCCTTCTTTTGTACCCTAAACTTTTACTAGATGAATATTTTTATAAGATAATATATTTCTATACTATTTCTACGATGCTTTTATGCATAATCATTGTTTCATATTTAGCTTTAATCTATTTATATTCATCAATTAATATTGTATGCATTATCAACTTATTATCTATATTGTTTTTCACTACTTATTTATTTATTCAATTACTCATTTATTATATACCTATTTATATATTCCATATTTATTTGTTTTATTCAACAGCAAATGCTATATCTCCATTGATATCTTTTATTCTTATAGTATTTATTAATAACTCATTGTTGCCTTGTTAGTAACTTGTATTATATTGTAAAACTCAATAAAAAATGTAAACACAAAAAAAAAAAAAAAAAAATGTATCCTCACTTTATTAACCAAATCCATCGAAGTTAGGAAGTAGTCGAGTCTAACATGCTTCTTATGGGGGCAAGAGTAGTACGTATAGCCCGGATTGTTAGGACTTTTAATACTCCAAATGTCGGCCAGACCGTGACTACTTATGAGGGAGGTCAATGCCCTATAGACTCTAGGCTTTCTCCCTTGGTACCGCTGGCCACTACAAGATTCAGCTGATATATTAAAGTCACCGCAGATAACCAGCGGGTAAGGCCAAGTTCTGGGTCGTCTTTATTTGACCCGTATATCGCACAAATTGTACAGCCCACCTCCAGCTCCACCACTGCCCACCGTCCTAACGTATCTGACAACTTGCGTTTGGCCGACCCCATGGCAACCTTTGCGAAAATCGCAACTCCCCGGATATTGGAGCTCTGCGAATTACAGACTAACATGCTGTACCCGCCTATGCCCATCAGGTTCCTTTTCCCCCAGGGGATGTGCGTCTCTTGCAAACATACAACATCAAAAGCATTCATTCTAACAAACTCGGCCAGTCTTTGCCTTTTGTTTCTATTATTCAGTCCACCCACATTTATTGAGCATATGTTTAACCTACCCATTTAAACCCGGTTTGAGCCTGCCTAGTGTGCCTTCAAATGATTTGATCCATACTTAAAGTGGCACTTTTACATTAGCCTTTGTTTCATCTATGGGTATATATTTTTTACAATTTTGCACCCCCAACACCATCTACCCCCACCCCTGCCCGCCCTCCCCACCCACCCACCCACTATCCTCCCCTTCCCACCACCACCCCTGAGAAGCAATCAGACTAAGGTCTGCGCGCGATGGGCACAGCACATGTGATCAAGAGCTATATAATAATACAATCTTATATATACTGCCCTGTGAAAGGAGGCTATAAATCCCTACTAATCTCTATTGATTCCTCTATACGCTTTATTTTTTATTTTTAACCCATCCCCCCTCACCCTCCCCTTTCCCTTTCCTAGGGAGTAGCCAGCTCTATCACTGCTCTCCTTTTATCACCTGATTCCAGGTTATATTTCTATCCTCCTATATTCCTGTGTATCCTTCCGTTAATCGGTCCTGCCAAAACAACTTTAACCACCCCCTCATGCCTTTATGCCCTCCAAATATTCTTTCGCCTTAATTTCTTTTTTTTTTTCTTTTTTTTTAATTTTATTGTTCAATCCATAGCATTTCATATTTCAAACAAATTATATTATTTAGCTGTTTTGACCACAAAAACAATGACATTTCATATAAACACGAAAGGAAAACACAGCCAAAGATTATCAGCATATATACAAATATAACAAAATTATACAGTTAGTTCAAATGTTCAATCATAGGGGCCCAAATCTGAGTGGCCAATTTTTTCCATTTCATTGATTTAAGAGAACAAAGGCTATTTTCTAAATTAAAAATGTTATAAAATTTGGCCCGCCACATTTCAAACGAAGGGGCATCTTGCTGTAGCCAAGCTGAGGCTACACATAAGCGCGCAACCGCCGCTGCAATAAAAATAATATATCTAAACTTAAATGCAGCTTGTCCAGTCCTAACACTATCACCCACCCCTAAAAGCATTACATCCCTCCTTATATAAATTTGCGTCCCTGTGATGCCAGATAAGAACAGGTTTATTTGTAATTTTAATTGCGAGAGAGAAGTGCAGTCATAGAATATATGCACAATATCTGCTCTCTCCTTGCTACATCTAAAACACTTCCCGTCATTCGAGCCTCCCCACTTCATCATCCGCTCTGGTGTATGATGCAAATTAAATATCGTCTTGAAGTGCTGGGCTTTCAAATTAGCAGACAATAAGATTCTTCCTGCAATATCAATCGATTGCTGCATGTATATATACCTTCCTGTCCTAGCCTATCGCACCATTTCCTGTCTTATATAGCCATATCGTCCTGCTGAGTTTCCATTAATATCTCATATAATACCCCTATTCTTGCCCTTCGTCTGATCGCCTCTACTAACGAAATCATAGTTATTCTCTCCACCAAATGATGCTTAAACAAAAAGTCCCGAATTTGTAAATACTTAAAGAATTTATTTTGGCGAAGTCCATATCTATTAACTAGATCTGAAAATGCGGCTAGTGCCCCTCCCTCAATTAAATCTCCTAATTGCTTAATCCCCTTCGCTTTCCAGCTCTGCATCCTAAAATCCCAGAATATGGCGGGAAATATAGAGGTCGAATTCGGCGGAGTATAATAGCTAATCCGTGGTATATGCATCATTTTACGTACAACTTTCCAGACTTTATACGCTGCAATCATGACTTTGAACCATGTTTTTTTTAAATAACTAGGTTCGAAAAACTTAACTAAAGAATTCCTAGCTTCTGCCCCCAATACTATCTGATATATTGAGGGTGCCTCCGCCAGCGCCACATCTTCACCTGTCTGCAGTATCCGTATGTTTTGAAGTTACATGCATAGTAATAAAATGTAAAGTTAGGAACTGCCCTTCCCCCTCGAGCGTGTGGTAACATCATGAATTTAGCCGCCCGCCGTCTCCATAAAAACCTATCACATATGGAATGTACTTTCTGCAGTTGCGTTTTAGTTCATTCTAGCGGTACCGCCCTAAAATAATACAACATTTTTGGGAGGATAGTCATCTTAAGTACATTACACCTCCCCACTAACGAAAGGTGTAGGCATTCCAGACGATCAAGCTGCTGTTTTATCCCAGAAACTATTCCTCCCCAATTGACCTCAATCAAATCTTGCAGGGACATTCTGATTTTAATACCCAGATAGCTAGCTTCTTCAGTTACCCGGATATCCCCTGGGCATGCCATTGCTGTACATATAATCTGCGTTTTTGTAGAATTCAATTTATAGCCTGATACCCCACCAAATTTAAAAGCCAATCTTTCTATCTCAACAACTGCTTGCGCGGGATCTGACGATGCCACAGCAATATCATCGGCATAAGCTAAAACCCGCACCTGATACTGCCCGCAATTCAGAGAGCTAATACGTTCACTCTGCTCCAACATTAACAGAAATGGATTAATAAATATAGCGAATAACAATGGAGAGCAGGGACACCCCTGCCTTGTCCCCCTTCTGATATAAACCTGCTCTGACTCCCTACCCATAACACATATCCTAGCTCGTGGTGCCTTATACATAGTTTGTATAGCTCTGATATATCCCTGCCCAAACCCTATCTTCTGCATAATAGCCCATAAAAATGACCATGCGACGCGGTCGAACGCTTTTTCTGCGTCAAGAAAAATCAGTCCCATCCTGCTGTTATATACATTAGAGTAATCTATAAGACTAACCACTCTATTAATGTGGTTAACCGTACTCCTACCTGGTATAAAACCATGCTGATATATGGATACCAAAGGCGTAATTACCCGATGCCAGCCTTGTAGCCAATATTTTTGCATATATTTTGCCGTCAGCGTTTAACAGCGAGATGGGTCTGTAAGATCCTGGCTGATTAGGGGGCTTGTCCTTCTTTTTGAACACCACTATGTTGGCCTCGTCCCATGATGGAGGCGCATTCCCAAGTTGAGCCTCTTGAAATGTATGAGCATATCTGTCTTCAATACTTGAAATAGTACGCGATAAAGCTCCAGTGGCAGCTTATCAGGTCCTGCCGCTTTACCACTCGCCATTGACCCCATTGCCTCCTCCAACTCCTCCATGGTTATCATGGCATCTAGTACCTCCTGTTCTTCCAAACTTAACCTGTCTATATCTATTTGTTGACTAAAGCTCTCTATCCCTTGCTCTGTGCACTCACTATGCTTATATAATTCTTTGTAAAAATCATAAAATACCCCCAGTATACCCTCCAGAGTTTCTACCGTATTGCCCGCAGAGTCTAACATGGCTACAATTTTCTGTGATGATTGCTTTACTCTTAACCTCTGAGCCAAACATCGTCCGGCAGCTTCCCCATATTCATATCTATCTAGTTTATGCACTTTGTATTGATGGGCGATTTCCTTACACCATATCCCATTAATTCTTGCCTTACAGCATGCTATCTTGGTTTGTATTTCCGCAACATCTTGTCTCCGGCTAAGCACCTGTATCAGCTCCTGTTCCGCATTCCTTAGATCACCCAGTAACTGCCTCATCAAAGTCTGTTGTTGCTTCTGCTTCGCCCAGCCATAACTAACGGCTTCGTCACGTACTCCTGCTTTAAGCGCATCCCATACTATAGCACTAGAGGTGGATCCCCTAACCCCTCGCCCTCCCTCCTCCCTCTCCCCAAAACATAGGCAATAGGGCTAAAAATAGCCCTTGCGATGGAAAGTGAGTAGGCAGCCTGTGTCCACCCTGCCCCCAACGTAATCCTGGCCACAGTGTAATGCACAGCAATCATTCGCTATCGTTGTAGAAGACAATAATTACATTCAAATTAAATTCCTATTTCATACATCAACAACATTTCCCCACTTCATTACTTCACGGCCAGGGAAATACACAAATCTAAATACCAAGGGCTTATTCAATAGGCATCAAGTACTCTTTAGCTTGAACCTCTGAGGTGAAAAATCTGGTCTGACCCTTATACAGTACCTTGAGTGTAGCAGGATTTAACAAAAAGATTTGTGCCCCTTTTGCCTGAAAGGGATTAATTAATTGGCGCATCTGCCACCTTTTCTCAACCGTATAATGACAGTAGTCGGGTCTAACAAAAAACTGCGTACCCTTCCCCACCCTCTTCCTATCTGGTCGTGCCAGATCATAAACAGCCTGCCGCGCCCAAAAATTATTCAGGGAAATCAAAATTGCCCGTGGTCTCGACTCAGATTGCCCGCCTTTCACTACTCGTTGCTTAAATGGGAACCTGTGCGCCCTTTGTACTTCAATAGCCCAATTCCACTCCGTCAATTCAGGAAAAGCCTCAACAAATAGATCTATCACAAAAGTACGTACATCCTGTCCCTCAATCCCCTCTGGCACCCCCAATATTCTAAGGTTATTTCTACGAAGTCTATTCTCCAAATCCACGAGCTTAGTCTGTACATCTTCTTTGTTGGTACTTATTGCTTCCGTAGCCACCTTCTGAGCCACCATTTGATCTTCCAATGCAGATATACGTGTCTCTGCTTTGGCCATTCTTTCTGTAAATTCGTTGCATACTTTAGCCATTCTCCTTACTGTATTTTGTAGCTTACGGCAGGCCATATTAGTTTTTAAATTCTCCGCACGTGTCTCGACTCTATGGTCCATCATACATCTATAAATAGACCCAAGGGAAATTTCACCATCCAATTTATCCGTTGTCGCCCCCACAGCTTGGTCCTCCCCTTCAGGGGTCCCTTCAACCGACGGAGAAAAATCCCACACAAGAGGCTTTGTCACTTCGGTCCGGGCCTCGTTTTCCTTAGTCAACGTTTGTTTCCTCACCGTGGGAACCTCCAGATTTTCCTCTTCCAAATTTGTATCATTAGGATCACTGCCTATACTCATTAAAGAACCCTCTAGCAAGCCTGACTTATGTCCATATTCACCGTCGTCATCTGATGTATCCGAGGGTTCTGAAAGAGAAAAGAACTTCTCCCCTATGTCACTCTCCTTATTCAGAGAATCAGTAATTCCTCCCGACTCGATCTTCACAACTCCATCATCCAAAACAGACTTGGATAAATGCGGGGTTGTCTGCTTTTTCCTGTTTGGCAGCAAGAATATCTGGGGTATTTTTTTATTCACCCCACCTTGCTCAAGTTCCTGTCCGCCTTCCTGCGGCCCTTTTTCCGTAGAGCTCTCTAATCCATTCCCATCCAACGCTCCTCTGCCGCCGCGCCCTGCCAGCGCTGCTCTAGTCCCCGCTGCTGGTTCAACAGTAACTCTGGTCTTGCCACCTCGGGCCGTTTTGGGTGGCATATCAGTCCAGTTCAATATTTCAACTAACCACAGACCACAGACCAACAAGTCACTCAGCACTTGCTACTGACACCGCAAGTTTAAGTCCCCACTTGGATATTTCCGTCGCTTCCTCGAATATCCCAGCTATCGCTTCAATAAGCTAAGGTAATGCATCACTTCACCAGAGAAAGTGTATTGCCCCACCTAACAAGCTGTGCACCATACCTGTAGAGTTCGTAGTGTTACGTAGTATTTCAGTTCATGCGCGCAACTCTATCCGTGATCAACAGGGAGGTAGAAAAGAAGAAAAAGCAGCCTGACCTCTCGCACGCCGTCCCCAGCAAATCCACCAGCTGATCCGCGCCTAAGTGACCTCGATACTGCTATCACAGCCTTGACACGCCAGCGCGCCTTCAAACCTTCCCGTAATTCAAATCACCACTCTCTGCTCGGCGCTGCCACCGCCGCTGCGAACAATGTCAGTTCCACACGCCTGCCGGTTTCCCCCAGCGGCGCAGCTGTGCTCAACAGGTGACTGGACTTTGCCTCGGATCGCCGTGCAAGATTTTCCGCCCTTCCAACTGCCGGCTGCAAACAGGAACGTTTTTCAAATCCAAAATCATTTTTCAGCTCTTTAAGAATGAATTTCTCCGCAGTCTTAAACCTCCGAACAGCTACAGCTACAAGCCATTTCCATTTTGCTGCATGAAAATATACTCCGCTTTCTGCCCCCTACTCCAAAGCAATCGAGGGACGGGTGAACGCTACCGGGAGCCTCTCACTCACACGTCCAGCCAGTGGACGCCATCTTGCCTATTCTTAGTGCCCACATGGTCATTTTGCCTTAATTTCTGAGGAAAAAAGCGCGTTTGCCCTCCCCAAATTATTTTTTAGCTGCGCTGGGTTGATCAGGAAGGCTTGTGCATTCCTATCCTGAAAGGGCTTGATCAGCTGTCTTAACCGCCAGCGCCTTTCGACTGTAGTGTGACAAAAGTCTGGGCGTACATAGAACAAGACTCCCCCAACAGTTCTCTTTGCTTCGGGCCTGGCTTTTTCAAAAATTGCTTGCCGCAGCAAAAAGTTCCCAAAGTGCACGAGGATGGCCCGAGGCTTTGCGTCTTCCTTCAATGGATACCTCAGCTTAAAAGGAACTCGATGAGCCCGCTGCACCTCATGCGCCAATTCCAGTCAATCAGTTCCGGGAAGGCAGCCTTTAATAACTCCATTACATAGGTTTGAATGTCTGACCCCTCCACTCCTTCAGGGACCCCAAGCACGCGTAAGTTGTTGTGCCTCTGACGATTCTCGTGCTGCTACAATTCCACTGTATATCTGTTAGCTGGGATTCATGAGCCTTGGTTTGTGCTTGTTACAAGGTCAGTCTCTGTTGTGGATATTCTAGTTTCGAGGTCCGTCATTCGTTCCCCAATAGAGTTACACGTTTTGGTCAGCTTCCTGACCACCCCCTGCACCTTACGCAGGGCAATCTGAGCTTTCCGACTGTCTTGGCGTGTCTCGTCCCTATGCATTAGTATCGCCTGGTAGATGGCCTCTAGAGTTGGGGAATCTGGAGTCGTTAAACCTGTGCCTACCACCTCCCCTGGAGGGGTGCCAGTTAGTTGATTATTAGGTGTGTAGTCCCAGGTGAGGTCCTTGCCTCCGGAGCGTTGCAAATTAAGTTTCCTCCTTGCTTTGCGAGCAGTTTGAGCTCGAGTACCATCACTCTCTTCAGGATCCCTGTCATTATTACTAAATTCAGAGGAAGAACCCATCCTCCGACCACTCGGCCCCATCTGAAACTAAAAAAAGCAATCGCTTGGCTCTTTCTCAGGGTCACCTTTGTCGGCCTCTTCTTCCACTTGTTGTTCATCCAGCATCGTTATACCTGGGGGATGAGACTTGGTCCCCTGCCTCTTAACCTTCGTATTATTAGAGGCACTGATTGTTTGTAAGGGCTTATTTAATGGACGTGGCGGGGCAGTCTTTGATACCAAAGCTATTTCCTCTCCACCTTTGCTCATGGGGACCCAGGAGTCCGCCCCTACTCTTGCTCCTTTGGTTCCTCCTGATGAGCATGACATCAAACTGCCCAGGACTGCTATTTCCCTTATAATCTGCCCCCCCCCCTCGCTCAAGGTCAAAGTCGGCAGGAGTGGGTTTGTTTCTGGCAGCCTACCTTACCGTGGAGAGTGTTCAGCATCCACCATCTCTGGGGCACGTTCCAACCCCAGTGCCCCTCCTGTCTTCTCCTGTCTTCTGCTCAGAGCCAGCGTTGTCCCTATAGTCCTCCTCAGCTCTCATAACTTGCTCCTGTTTTGCGGCGGACCCCCGTAGCAGATCAGCTACTGTCGGGTTGGCCGGACGCGGTTTTCCAGCAGCCTCGCCCCTTCCTTTCTTCTCCGCTGGCTGCTCGCTTTGCTGCGCCTGTGTTCGGCGTCCATGCCGAGGCGCCAGCTCCTCGGCATTCTCGCTTCCCCGCTCGGCCGTCCCGGGGACACTCTGCATCAGGCGACCACCTCCAGCCTTTAAGTTTGCGCCTGCATTTTTCGGACCCATCGTGGCAGACGCTGAGGTTAGAATGGTGCCCGCACCACAGCAGACAGCACAAGATGAGTGCGCTGAAACTGCTGCAGCAAGCTGTTTCAAAACAACGAGCCCTGTAGCAATTCAAATCACCCGCGGACAGCAGCCTTCGGCACCGGGGGGCATCAGTTTCTCTTCAAGGGAAAGGTTCTCTGCTTCACAGGTCAGTTTATGGTTTTCATGCCTCTTAGCTCTCCCATGGTCAGTGTGCTGCTAACGGCCTCCTAGGCGGCCGTCATCTTGCTTCTCCCATCAGCCCCCAGAGACACACCAAATACCACCTATGCTCTAACTATGCATGTATCCATAAATGTTGTGAGGCACTAAAGATCCGCACCGAAACCATAACTATGCATAGATAAACTATGGTAGTGGAGTGTTTGCACTATAACTATGGATGGATGAACCACTAGGATTGAACCATAAGTATGCACAGATCAACAGGATTGGCAACAGCCAAAAATACCCCCTAAACCATAACTATGACTGTATGCACTGGGACTGTGGAGAGCCAGAGAGCAGCACCTACACAATAACTCTGCATGGATCCACTGGGACTGCGGAGAGCCAGAGAGCAACCTACACAAAAAACTCTGCATGGATCCACTGGGACTCCAGAGAGCAGCACCTACACAAATAACTATGCATGGATCCACTGGGACTGTGGAGAGCCAGAGAGCCGCACCTACACAATAACTCTGCATGGATCCACTGGGACTGTGGAGAGCCAGAGCGCAACCTACACAAATAACTCTGCATGGATCCACTGGGACTCCAGAGAGCCAGAGAGCAGCACCTATACAAATAACTCTGCATGGATCCACTGGGACTGTGGAGAGTCAGAGAGCAGCACCTACACAAATAACTCTGCATGGATCCACTGGGACTGCGGAGAGTCAGAGAGCAGCACCTACACCATAACTCTGCATGGATCCACTGGGACTGTGGAGAGCCAGAGAGCAGCACCTGCCCCTTAACTCTGCATGGATCCAGTGGGACTGCTGAGAGCCAGAGACCAGCACCTACAGCATAACTCTGCATGGATCCAGTGGGACTGCGGAGAGTCAGAGAGCAGCCCCTGCACCATAACTCTGCATGGATCCAGTGGGACTGCGGAGAGTCAGAGAGCAGCCCCTGCACCATAACTCTGCATGGATCCACTGGGACTGCGGAGAGCCAGAGACCAGCACCTACAGCATAACTCTGCATGGATCCACTGGGACTGTGGAGAGCCAGAGAGCAGCACCTGCCCCTTAACTCTGCATGGATCCAGTGGGACTGTGGAGAGCCAGAGAGCAGCCCCTGCACCATAACTCTGCATGGATCCACTATGGTGTTATACGGTTCCCACAAATTTAATAGGACTGTGTAAAAGGTCATCAAAACGTTCCTAAAAATACAGACTGTTTCTTCCTATATAATCAGTAAATGTTGGTTTGTTTGGCTAGCTCACAGTACCACATCTAAACTGCTAACCTTTCATGAGCTATAGATGTTACTGGTAACCTTGAACATGACCATTGTGATTCCCAAGGAATTTGTGGAAACAGATCTAGCTCTTTCGTTTGTCACTTTAGCATGCCCAAGGTGTCACAAAGAAAAGATATGATAATGCATTTTCAAACATTTATTGAAAAAGTCTAATCTTTGTGAAGAAAACATGAAATGCGATTATTAGAGAGATGAGACACATCATTGTTATAAGCATTATTAGGATGATGAAAAAAAAACAAGCAATTCAACAATGTTGCTTGTTCGTAATGTTGCTAAGGTTTCTCCTGTTTATCACTAACATCTCTATGCTAAAGAGAGCTTGTCAGGCCAGGTGTACCATCTGCCAGGCCTATTGGAATGATCCAACCCCATACCTTGGTACAGTATGTCAGAAAGCCGGCCTCAGTGCATTAACAAATGCACCCCCGTCTAAGTGTGCCAGCCTGTGCACTTCTCTATCACCACTATCTTCCTTCTCAGGATAAAGGTCAGGGACAGCGGAACTGCATCTCAGTCATAGCTCACTGCAGCTTCCATGATAACTTCAGCGGGAAGTGAACCTCTCACCGACTTCAGCATGGACGCTGTTTTTATAATAAAACGGCAAGCTTATCACACTGGGCCATAGGTGCAGAACAGCGTCTCTCATTAGTCTGGGGAGAAATAGTCATTTCCTACGAGCAAAAAATAAAACAATGCATTGTGTTCTAAGTTGTGCGACCCTGGAACTAAATGTGAAGGCTACAGGGTGACAATGTCTATCAACAATAAATGCACGCATGGCACATACTCGAATTAGGAAAAACATGCAAACCACCATTAGTAAGAGAGGCCTAGTTAAAAAGCGGAGCCAAAATGGAGACTAACTGTGAGCTACACAACAATGGCAGTGGAGAGCCCGCACCATAACTATGCGTCGATGAACAACGAGGATTGCACCATCAGTATGCATGGATCAACAGGATTGGGGACAGCAAAATAAAACTCTTAAACATAACTGCGCATGGATCCACTGGGACAGCGGAGAGGTGGTGAACAAGACTTACAACATAACTATGCATACATCCACTGGGACAGTGGAGAGCCAGATAACAGCACCTGCTCCATAACTGTGCATGGATTTACTGGGACAGTGGAGAGCCGGTGAACAGCACCTGCTCCATAACTCTGCATGGATCCACTGGGACAGTGAAGAGCCAGAGAGCAGCCCCTACACCATATCTGTGCATAGATCCACTGGGACAGTGGAGAGTTAGGTAACAGTACATACACCATAACTGTGCATGGATCCACTGGGACTGTGGAAAGCCAGATAACATTAACTACACCACAACTTTGTATGGATCCACTATGGCAGTGGATTGACTACACCATAAATATGCATCAATGACCCACTAGGATTGCACCATAAGTATGCACGGATCAACAGGATTGGGGACAGCCAACAAAAGCCCCTGAAACATAACTGTGCATGGATCTACTGGGACAGTGGAGAGCAGGTGAACAGCACATACACCATAACTATGAATGGATCCACTAGGACTGTGGAGAGCCAGAGAGCAGCACCTGCACCATAACTCTGCATGGATCCACTGGGACTGCTGAGAGCCAGAGACCAGCACCTGCACCATAACTCTGCATACATCCACTTGGACTGCGGAGAGCCAGAGAGCAGCACTTGCACCATAACTCTGCGTGGATCCACTGGGACTGCAGAGAGCCAGAGAGCAGCATCTACACCATAACTCTGCATGGATCCACTGGGACTGAGGAGAGCCAGAGAGCAGCATCTACACCATAACTCTGCATGGATCCACTGGGACTGTGGAGAGCCAGAGAGCAGCACCTTCACCATAACTCTGCATGGATCCACTGGGACTGTGGAGAGCCAGAGAGCAGCACCTACACCATAACTCTGCATGAATCCACTGGGACTGCAGCGAGTCAGAGAGCAGCACCTACACCATAACTCTGCATTGATCCACTGGGTCTGCAGAGAGCTAGAGAGCCGCACCTTATCCATAACTCTGCATGGATCCACTGGACTGCGGAGAGCCAGAGAGCCGCACCTACACCATAACTCTGCATGGATCCACTTGGTCTGCAGAGAGCCAGAGAGCCGCACCTTATCCATAACTCTGCGTGGATCCATTGGGACTGTGGAGAGCCAGGCAACAGCACCTACACCATAACTCCGCATGGATCCACTGGGTCTGCAGAGAACCAGAGAGCAGCACCTGCACCATAACTCTGCGTGGATCCACTGGGACTGTGGAGAGCCAGAGAGCAGCACCTACACCATAACTCTGCATAGATCCACTGGGACTGCGGAGAGCCAGAGAGCAGCACTTGCACCATAACTCTGCGTGGATCCACTGGGACTGCAGAGAGCAGCATCTACACCATAACTCTGCATGGATCCACTGGGACTGTGGAGAGCCAGAGAGCCGCACCTACACCATAACTCTGCATGGATCCACTGGGACTGAGGAGAGCCAGAGAGCAGCATCTACACCATAACTCTGCATGGATCCACTGGGACTGTGGAGAGCCAGAGAGCAGCACCTGCACCATAACTCTGCATGGATCCACTGGGTCTGCAGAGAGCCAGAGAGCAGCACCTGCACCATAACTCTGCGTGGATCCACTGGGACTGTGGAGAGCCAGAAAGCAGCACCTACACCATAACTCTGCATGGATCCACTGGGTCTGCAGAGAGCCGCACCTACACCATAACTCTGCATGGATCCACTGGGTCTGCAGAGAGCCAGAGAGCAGCACCTGCACCATAACTCTGCGTGGATCCACTGGGACTGTGGAGAGCCAGACAACAGCACCTACACCTTGCGGAGAGCCAGGGTTGTAAAGAAGGCATGATTGCCTGTGAGCATAACCTCATACACTACAATCACAGATTCATAAAGATGGAACTATTCTCACAGCCACTGGAACGCAGATTGCAAGAAATATGGTCAAGCCAACTCCTGTAGAGTTTGGTGGACAGACGCCGCCTGCTAAAGGGGATGAGGTGATAATGTCGTCTGCCCTGGCCTTTTACAGCCCACTATATTTAGATAAATTTGCCTGGCTGGCGTAGGGCATTGTAAGTTTTCTGAGCGGACTCTCTGTTTCATGAGGATGCTCAGAATTTTTTTTTTTGTTTTACAAAAACAAACTACCAAAGTGGGAGTTTGTTTTTGTAAAACAAAAAAACAAATGGTCCTGACATCCTGGCAGTCTTGTTCTTTTCTGTTCGGGACCACAAGGCTTTCCTTGCCCAGACATGCTCCCCGTACTCTCCATGCCACTGGAGTCAAGCTAGCCTGGCTGATGAGGGGTGAAACCCCGAAACCGGTCCTAGGATGCTTGGTACCAGTCCAGGGAGGACCTGGCTTGGCAGTTCGGGCTGGACTGTTCCCATGGGAAGCAGAGTCAAGACTGATCTGCATATGGCTGGGTCCAACCTGGAATGGCGTGGTGAGCAAAAAAAGATGGATTTATGCCCATAACTCTGTACTGGGGGTGAATGTTTCACATTGTTCAGCATTCTGTCCATCAATTGTTCTTTTTGCTCTGGGATTAGATCCCACAACTACAGTGTACACACAGATCTCAGCAACATGCGGTTAACCTACTGAGATAGCACGCCTGCTGTAGGACAGGATGCAGATATTATGAGGCATCAGAAAGTTCTAGGTCCTTTTTCCTGTAGCGACAGGGTTTAGAATGTCATCTTAATCTATTGGGTTTAATTTAGAGTTAAGGGGAGCGAGTACTCCACCGGAACATTGACGGTGTAGCCTTTCTGCTAAACTGAAAGTCTGCCTGCCAGATTCAAAGCCGGACGGACTTTAGGTATGTCAACAATGGAGCCAACTCTGACTCCATCACTGACACACTCCTCCAGCAGACTTACTGAGTAGGGCCATCCAAGGTTTGTCCATTCAACTACCCGCTCTATTTGGGTGGACGAACGGCCAGTTTTAATTGTCCGATACAGCAATGAAAAACCTGGCAGTAAGAGACAGTAAAAATGTTTCAATGACCCCCAAATCATCATGGGAGAACTCCAATGGTGTGTGGGTCATTAGTTTTTGTTTTTACAAAAACAAAATCCTACTTTAGAATTGTGTATTTGAAGAAACAAAAGCAAGTTAAAACATGTTATGTTTGATGGAGCCGTCTGTCGCACTTTTAACTCATTGACAGGAAACGCCACAACAGTAGTTTCTGTCAGTGGCTAGAGTTGTCTGCAGGGCCGGTGGACATCTCTAAACATGGAGTACGGGTACTCCGTCAGGGCTACTGAATATGTTATTCCATTACCCTGATGGAGTAAATACCATACTCAGGTCTCTATATTGGGCCCTTTTTTACATACTCTTGGTAGGGACTGGAGGAAAGAATCTAAACACTGAAATTAGAATAGTTCGTTTTTCAATACCATGCCAGAATTATGGTTTTTACTTAATGACTCCTGACACCCCGCACAAAACAAAGCACTAAAAGCTGCTCTCCTTCCAGGGTCAGGGACAGTGGACAGAGCTGGAAGTGCTTCCGGTGGCCACCAGTGACCCTGATTGCTGCTCTCCTTCAGCGGTCAGGAACGGTGACAGAGCTGGAAGTGCTTCCGGTGGCCACCAGTGACCCTGATTGCTGCTCTCCTTCCAGGGTCAAACGACGGTGGACAGAGTTGGAAGTGCTTCCAGTGGCCACCAGTGACCCTGATTGCTGCTTTCCTTCAGGGTTCAGGCGACGGTGGACAAAGCTGGGAGTGCTTCCAGTGGCCACCAGTGACCCTGATTGCTGCTCTCCTTCGGGGGTCAGGCGAGGGTGGACAGAGCTGGGAGTGCTTCCTGTGGCCACCAGTGACCCTGATTGCTGCTCTCCTTCCAGAGTCAGGGACAGTGGACAAAGCTGGGAGTGCTTCTGGTGGCCGCCAGTACCCTGATTGCTGCTCTCCTTCCAGAGTCAGGGACAGTGGACAAAGCTGGGAGTGCTTCCAGTGGCCACCAGTGACCCTGATAGCTGTTCTCCTTCCAGGGTCAGGCGACGGTGGACAGAGCTGGAAATGCTTCCGGTGGCCACCAGTGACCCTAAAAGCTACTCTCTTTCCAGGTTCAGGGACGATATACAGAGCTGGAAGTGCTTCCGGTGGCTGCCAGTGACCCTGGAGTTTATGATGTTTTAAAAGCTTTTATTGCATCACTTTTTATTTAATCAATCAATCAGGGGTCTTGTAGAGCTCTGCTTGCCACCCCGGGAGGTCTTCAGGCACTGGATGGTTGTGCGAGCCTTGGTTGGAGTTGTGGTTGTCAAAGGCAAGGTCTTGAGCTGTTTCCTGAAGTCTTTCCGAGATGGGGAGGACCGCAGGTAGAGCGGGAGGTCATTTCAGGAGTTGGTGGCGAGGTAGAAGGAGCAACCTCTGCAGCGGCTGCGGCGGATGCAGGTGGTGTGGGCCAGGTCGAGGGTGGAGAATCGGAGCTCTCTAGTTGGTTGGTGGAATGTCAGGCGGCAGTTTATGGAGGTGGGGCCAGTCTTGTGGAGGGATTTATAGGCGTGCATGAGGAGCTTGAAGAGGCATCTCTTCTGGACAGGGAGCTAATGGAGGGTCCTGAGGTGTGGGGTGATACTGCATCTTCTGGGAAGGTTGAGGATGAGTCTAGCCACCGCGTTCTGAATGTTCTGGAGCCGGCTCAGGAGCTGCTTGGTGGTTCCGGCGTAGAGTGCGTTGCCATAGTCGAGACGGCTGGTGATGAGGGCTTGTGTGACTATCTTCCTGTTTGAGATGAGAATCCATCGGAAGCTCTTGCGGAGCATGCGTAGGGTGTGAAAGCAGCCAGAGGAGACGGCATTGATCTGTTGTTTCATGGTGAGTTGGGTATCCAGGATGATTCTGAGGTTGCGGGCGTGGTCAGTAGGGGTGGGTGCGGACCCGAATGCGGCAGGCCACCAGGTTGCGTCCCAAGGGGAGGGCAAGTTTCCGAAGATGATGACCTCTGTCTTGTCTGAGTTGAGTTTAAAGCAATTGGTCTTCACCCAGGTGGCGACGTCTGTCATGGTGGTTTGGAAGTTGGTTCTAGGGGTGTGTTAGAATCGAATGCATCATTGCCCCATCTCCCATGCCGTATACCATGTTATGTTAGCATTCATGTAGCTATTTTATATTGATCGCTGTTGCAAATGTGTCTGACCAGCTTTTATTAACGTTGTGCAGGCTAAAGTTAGCATCTGAGACGCCATTTTCTTCTCTCTATAGCCACCATGTTACACTATAAGCAAGGCCCGGTCTCTGTGCCCCCGCTCTCTACTTGCCTCAGCAGAAAGCTGCTGTTCAGTTGTTCCCTCTTATCGTATTCAAGGTTGAAACCCAGATGTACTAAATGAATAGTTTATTATGCTTTCGCATGCCTATCCCTGGTCGTAGTTGTGCTCCCACACTGGAGAGAGCTGAGACCGAGCAAGATGACCTTGGGAGCCTGATAACGTGTACCCATTCTGCAGGTGGTAGCTCATCCTTCTGTGCCTTCTTTGTTCAGCCTTTGCCCAAGCTGTATTTTTCCACCAGTGGCGGGACTTGGGAGGTGTTGGAAAGCTTATTTTGTGTTACCAAGGGTCCTGAAGTCAGTCCCCTCAACAGCTATCCCATGAGGCTGGTCAGACTGGGCTCCGCTGCAGTGTATTTACTAATAAAGGTGTTAGATTGTATTCTCCACTGACGTCCCGACTCTTCATTTTTGGAAAGGCCGAGAGGTGGTCGCGAGTGACCCGGGTGGGCCATTTCGGGTCATTTCCTCCAGTTGACGCCCGAACAGGGACTCCATCGGGCTGACCCATCTCGCCCGGAATCGGGTTTAGAGGACGGGGTCGCGTACGGTCGGATGGGCAGATCGGGGATCCCCACACAATAGAGCTTGGTTCTCGCGGCTGCTCTGCCTGCCTGATCGGGCGGTTCCTCGGCCAGCGGTCATCCCGGCTGGGGTCCTTAAAAGGCGAAACCCTTGGATTTGACCATTTGGTCCGAGGAGTCGGTGGTGGAGAATAACTTGACTCGACCTGTGTGCACCAGGTGAGTTTGTCTAGCCTTTTGGTAGGTATGGCGCCATCTTGAATAATTTTGAATATGGACTGAGGATTCCTCGTTTGTTTGAACTTGGTGGGTCTGCGGACCCTTGAGATACAGAGTGTTTGTGAACGCTCTGCCAGGCCACCTGCTGAATTTGGTTCACTCTTGAAAAGGCCTGGGGCTAGAGCCTATCTTCTTGTCTTGGTACAGTCTCCGGACTGTCTTGTCTTGGTACAGTCTTCGAACTGTCTTGTCTTGGTACAGTCTCCGGACTGTCTTGTCTTGGCGCAGTCTGCGGGCTGCCTCTTGGATTTTCTTCGTTTGGAGTGTTATTTGTTCATGTGGACAGTGAATGTGTCTTATATTAAGATGCCTTGTCTGAGCAAAATATGGTGTTTGTGGTGCCGCTGTTGTTCTGCCGAAGCTCGGCTGGAGGAGAGGCAACGAGCGCCTCCGGAAGGCACCCCGAATTTTGACATGTATACCAAGCACGTCATTGGCCCTATTATGTTTAGTACACTATGGCACAAATATACAAGGGACAATGCTGAGCTTCATTGGCCACCGACAGGTACCTCTGATGAACAGAAATTGAACTATCGCAAGGATAAATTGTTTGCCAGAAGAAGTAGACAGTCGATGTTTGATTCCCTCCAGGTATGGCAGAAGGAAGCTAGGCAAAGGCGCATGTGGGCGGAGAAGGAGGCCAGGAAAGGGAAAATGCAAACGGTAACTCAGAAAGCAGTAGCCTACGATAGAGAGAAAATAGAAAAAGGTATAGAGTGTGCTGATAGGAAGTTTTGATTACAATGTGATAAGTCACATTGTACCGACAGGAAGGTGACGCATTTGTGGATGAACTATTAGAAACTCTGCCCCCACCTCCCTACGCCCCGCAGAGGGTATACCCTGTTGTTCCGACATCTCAGTCTTCTGCTCCTCCTGTTTCTACATCTGGCCTTGCTACCTCTGATCCGGCTGCTTCTGCTACGACCCCGCCTGTTTCCTCCCTGGCTTCGCAAGCTGCGAGTGCAGTAGCTGCAGGTCCTTCTGCTGTATCTGCTGTCCCCGCTCATGTTTCTCCCCCTTCTCTCACACCTTCAACGCAGTCATTACTAACACGAGTGCCCGTCCCTTCATCTATTGTGTATTTCCCAGACATTTCATCCCCGGCATCGTTGGGTGCTGGGACACCGGTGCGTGGGTTGGATGAGGGGAATTGGGCTGCGGCACGGGAGCGAATGGGGCGGGTGCTGATTCGATCCGATGTGGGAAATGAGGAGAAAAAGATGGTCGCCGACCAGGCTGCGCAGTGGGCACAGAGTCCGATCTACAGTGTAGAGGACGTGTGGAGTGTGTTGAAAGATTTTGAGCCGTTTGTGCAGCAGCATTCCCTCAAGCATATGTCGGCTACATTGATAAGGTTGTGGGAACAGTGTTTTGGTGTTGTAGCACCCCAAATAATTTATGACATTCGAGACCGTGTATACGCTGCTGATATGGCCCCTAACGATGTTTTTAGTAATGTTGCAACGATGATTGGTTATCGGGGTAGGCTGCATCAGAAAACACTGACGACTGTGTCCCAATTCCCAATGAGGGAGGTGCATCCTATTTTCCATCCCGAGATACCAGAACGGCGTAATGCGCAGGATATTGTAGTTCAACAATGGGTGGAGGCTCGCTTTCAGGAACAATGGGTTTACACTCCATGGAAAAGGAGTGAGGTGCTAGCCCTTAAGAGTCAGCTGCCGGACCCTAGGAAAAATTCAACTGCATATTACAAAGAATTAAGGGAGGCCGCCTCATCTACGGTGATGACAGTGGCAGATATTGAGATGTTTTTTGGGTTGTTGGTAGCAGTGGACATATGGAGGCAGGTGCATACGCAGGACCATGTTGTAGAGTTGGGTGGCACTTGGTATGAGATTAGGGCATGGGATAAAGAGCGAAAGCCTGGTGAAAAGCCTAAGGCTGAGATACTAGCTTTGCCGAGTCGTATCATTACTTACATGCATTCTCTCATCCCACCCAGACGAGTAGATTGGGATAAGTTAGCGACATGTAGTCAGAAGAAAGATGAAAGTGTGTCCGATTTTTTCACTCGGTTTGAAGAGGTGTTTCTGGATTTCAGTGGACAAGATCTGTCAGTAGAAGGAGGTGTCCGGTTGTTCGTTAATAGATTTGTTACGAACCTGCTTCCCGAGATCGCAGCTCGGTTGCAGGCTTCTGAGAGCACCTGGACTAACTCCTCCCCCTCAGTGATACTGAGTATGGCTCAGTATTATGAGCATAGGGACAGCGGCTTCTGTGATGGATAGGATGAGCTGAGTGTCATCGGCGTAGGAGATGATGTTGAGTACGTGGGTGCAGGCTATGTTTGCCAGGGGTGTCATGTAGATGTTGAAGAAGGTGGGGCTGAGGGAGGAGCCCTGTGGGATGCTGCATTTGATGTTTTTGGGTGCGGAGGAGAAGGTTGGTAGGTGGATCCTCTGAGTTCGGCCGGAGAGGAAGTAGGAGATCCAGTCGAGGGCCTTGGACTGGATGCCTATGTGGTGGAGTCTGGTCATGATGGTGTGGTGGGAGATGGTGTCAAAGATGGCATAAAGGTTGAGGAGGATGAGGGCAGCTGATCCGCCGATGTTGAGCAGGCATCTGATGTCGTCTGTTGCTGCGATCAGGTCGATCTCGGTGCTGTGATTAGGCCAGAAGCCTGATTGGGAGGGGTCGAGCAGGTTTTTTTTTTTGAGGCAGTACGTGAGCTGGTGGTTGATGGCTTTCTCCAGGACTTTGGCAGGGAAAGGGAGGAGCGAGATGGGTCGGTATTTTCTGAGTTTGTTGGGGTTGGCTGATGGTTTTTTCAGGAGGGGTTTGACCTCGGCACGCTTCCAAGTATTGGGGACGATGGTGGTGGTGATGGAGGTGTTGAGTAGTCCTGTGAGGGAGCATCCGATTACTTCTCTTCCTAGGTTGAAAATGTGGTGTGGGAACAGGTCTGAGGGGGATCCGGAGTGGATGGAGTTCTTGATCGAGATGGTGTACTCGGTTGAGAGCTGTTTCCAGTCAGTGAGTCAGAGATGGTGGGAGGCGTTGGTTGGGGTGCAGCGGGGGTTGCGGTGGTGGGTCAAAGTCACTGTAGATGTTGGAGAAATGCGGTGAAAGTAGTCTGCTAAAGTGTCGCAAAGGGCTTGGGAAGGGCTGATCGTGCTCCCAGTGGCAGAAAGGAAGGAGAATTCTTGGATGATGCTGAAAATCCTTGGTGTGGTTGGCACTTGCCTCGATGTGGGTGGTCAGGGCCTCTTTCTTGGTTTCTTTGAGCCGGTGGTGATAGCTGTTAAGAGCAGTGCTGAAGGAGTGGAGGTTGGAGGGGCGTCTTGTTTGTGTGCCAGTGTCTCTCCAGTTTCTTACAGTGGCGTTTGAGGGTCAGTAGTTCCGGGGTAAACCAGCTGGGTTGCTTGGTGTGTTTTCTGCTGATGGTCTTCTTTCGGGGGGGCGACAGAGTTGGCGGCTGAGGAGAGGCAGATTTTTATTGTAATGCAACATACAGAAAGGTGTGTGCCTATTATGATCAGTGCTTAATTAATTGAACACAAAAATAAGTAAGTGCAGGGACCAAATGTCTTTCTTAGAAGCCTGCAATAGGCACTTAAATACCATGGACACCTGCTCTTGCCGCCACCTGATGCCACCTTCTTTTTCTACCCTGCACTTTCTGCCTCTTTATGGCGCTCCTGCAGTTTCTTTGCTACCCCTGCTTTTTTCCCTGCCAAAGCTTTCCTACATTCTTTTTCTTTCTTATGTCTTCCTTTTCCACCATTCTCTCTTTCTCTGGAACATAGTCTATGATAAAAATAAGTTCCTGTCCGCACAATGAGTGTTGGTGTCCCCACCTGCCACCAACGGTTGCAAACTGAGGTCCAGATTTACAAAGATGTGATGCAGCGCAATCAGAAAGACAACTTGCTGCGCTGCGTAATGCGTTGTATCTACAGAGATATTGCTCATTCCTGCTCTTTCCCTGTGCTGGTGAACACAGTGCAGCCTAGCACCAACGCAAGCTCCTTTGCACCATGGTGCAAGAGTGCCTGTGTTGCAGGCAGGATTCTTTTGGTGCAGGAATGGACACCTTATTTTTCTGTATCTAAATGTGCTGCAGAATACTGCACACTTAGAAAGAGGAAACAATGAGGAGAAAAAAAGATATTTCTCTTTATTACATTTCCCTTGAGAGGGCGTTGCCTTTTGATGCATTCCAGGGTTTACTACTGGTAGTAAATCTGGGAATATGCCAAAATCCATGGATGGATGCATGGGAACACCCATGCTCCACCCATGGAACACCTTCCTAGCGCAGAGTGACGCAAAGTAGTGGCTTGCACTGTGTTGCATTACTCCAGTTTACTATGCCCCGCAAATCCATGCAAGCCTTACGTGAGATTTATTATGTCACACTGAACCAAGCAAGGTGGCTCTGCGTGGCATGGCAAATCTCACTTAAGGCTTGTGTTGCCCTTGCATGACCTTGGGTGATGCAAGGGCAACACAATCCTTTCATAAATCTGGCCCTGAGACTTACAAGCATGAATCTCAAACTTTAAATCCGCCATGGCACGTAGGGTCACATGTATCAAACAATTTGCATTCTCAAATGGTGCGAATTGATAATTTAGGCCGTTTGCGAATGTAAAATAGCCTTTCAAGATGTATGAAAGGTGTTGTAGTTGCACTTTTAGGTAATTGCAAAAACAGTGATTACCTAAAATTGCGACTACAAATAGGGAATCGCACTTTGCAATTCGCTTAGCAAATTAACAAGCATTTTCAAAAGACACACTGTGCATTTAGGAAAGTGCTATTACCATTGACTTCAAGTCGAAGGTAACCATGTGCAATTTTTTTTTTTAAATGCACAAAAATGCATTTTTCAAAGTGTCCCTATAGCATGTGTGCGCTTTACATGTGCACATTTTTTTTTGGGGGTGCTTTAAGGGGGGCCTTAGGCCCCCGGGCACCCTTAGTTTTGCATTACCTAATTTGTGATTGCCAATTTGGTAATCGCAAATTAGCTAATGCAAAACCATTCTCACCTATGGGCCTTTAGTCCCATAGGAACGAATCAATCAATCAATCAATCAATCAATCATGTCACTTATAAAGCGCACTACATACCCGCGAGGGTCTCAAGGCGCTGGGGGAAGATGGGGGTGGTGCTGCTACTGGTCGAAGAGCCAGGTCTTGAGGAGTCTTCTGAAGGCCAGTAGGTCTTGGGTCTGTCGGAGGTTGGTGGGGAGGGTGTTCCAGGTCTTGGCGGCGAGGTGGGAGAAGGATCTGCTGCCGGCGGTCGTTTTCCGGATGCGGGGGACTGTGGCGAGGGCGAGGCTGGTCGAGCGGAGCTGGCGGGTGGGGGTGTAGAAGCTGAGTCGTCTGTTGAGGTAGGCTGGTCCGGAGTTGTGGAGTGCTTTGTGTGCGTGGGTGAGGAGCTTGAAGGTTATCCTCTTGTTGACAGGGAGCCAGTGCAGGTCTCTCAGGTGGGGTGTGATGTGGCTGCGTCGGGGGATGTCGAGGATAAGACGTGCAGAGGCGTTCTGGATGCGTTGCAGCCGTCTCAGGAGCTTAGCCGTCGTTCCTGCGTAGAGGGCGTTTCCGTAGTCCAGCCTGCTGGTGACGAGGGCCTGGGTGACTGTTTTTCTTGTTTCGGTGGGGATCCACTTGAAGATCCTGCGGAGCATTCGGAGGATGTTGAAGCAGGATGAGGAAACGGCGTTGACCTGCTTAGTCATGGAGAGGGTGGGGTCGAGGATGACCCCTAGGTTGCGTACGTGGTCGGTGGGTGGCGGGGCTGTTCCCAGTGATGTTGGCCACCAGGAGTCGTCCCAGGCTGAAGGGTTGGAACCAAGGATGAGGACCTCCGTCTTGTCCGAGTTCAGCTTCAGGCGGCTGGTCCTCATCCATTCGGCGACGGCCTTCATTCCTTCATGGAGGTGGGCTTTGGCGGTGTGAGGGTCTTTGGTGAGGGAGAGGATCAGCTGGGTGTCGTCGGCGTAGGAGATGATGTTGAGGTTGTGCTGTCGGGCGACGTGGGCGAGGGGTGCCATGTAGATGTTGAACAGCGTTGGGCTGAGGGAGGAGCCTTGGGGTACGCCGCAGATGATCTTGGTGGCCTTGGATCGGAAGGGGGCGAGGCGGACGCTTTGTGTTCTGCCGGAAAGGAAGGATGTGGTCCAGTCCAGGGCCTTCTCTTGGATCCCGGCGTCGTGAAGGCGTGTTCGTAGTGTGTGGTGGCAGACCGTGTCGAAGGCGGCTGATAGGTCCAGGAGGATGAGGGCTGCTGTTTCTCCGTTGTCTAGCAGGGTCCTGATGTCATCGGTGGCGGCGACGAATGGAGTAGTATTACCTAATAGTGATTACCTATTTACCGAATTGGTATTAGGTAATATTAAAGAATCGCTAAATCTTTAGCAATTGGTTACATACATAGCATTTTGCGATTACCAATTAGCGATTTGGTAAAAATCGCAATTTGGTAATCACAAAATGCTTTTTTGATACATGTGGCCTTTAGTGAGTTAAAACCATACAGGGCTTCATTACAAAATCCCTTTTTAATCCCAGTGGGGCAGGTAATTCTCCGTTGGAATTATGAGAATAGCAGGAACACCCTGACCTGTGTTGTGTCATCCAACTAGGACTGGTTTCAGCTGCAGAAAGCGGTCCAAATTTCTGGGTGAAACACTGAGGAAAAATGAAGAAATACTGGAAGGTAGGATCCAGGATTACTGATTCCTCTGGTTATTCATCATTCCTCAGTGGAACCTCAGGTTTTCACCTGTAATCCCTGTGTTCGACCTGGAGTTGCCAGTGTCATTGGTATCAGTAACCTCAGGGGTGCGGACAGGAATAGAATTGGGAACATTGCAATTCTGCCAACATTGAGCACACATGTGCACTCACTGACTCACTCATTCATGTACTCACTGATGCACTCTTTTGCTCACTCACCTACTGACTCACCCACCAACATACTCATTCACTCAGTCATCCTTGGATTGCCTTATTGATTCACACACTCACTCATTTACCTACTGTCTCACGCAATGACTTACTCCTTTGCTTCCTCCACCTCCCCTTACTGACTGACTGACCTACTGACACACAAACTCACATACTCCTCTACTGATTCACTCAATGACTTACAAACTTCTTTACCCAATGCCCCCTGACTCACTTACTCACACACTCAAAGTCTCATCTATTAGTGAATTACTTATTTGTTCAATCCGGCTTTGGGTTTGACTGCCTTACTCACTCACACACTCACCTACTGACTTACTCAATGACTTACTCATTTGCTCACTCAACCCCCTAACTGACTGGTTCAGTTACACCCTAACTCACACACTTACTGTCTCACGTGATGACTTACTCTTTTGCAGCCTCAGCCTCCCCTTACTGACTGACTCACTCAATGATTTACTAATTTCCTCACTCAATCCCCCGTAACTGACTGACTGACTGACTTACTTAGACACTCATCTACTTACTCAATGAGTTACTTATTTGCTCACTAAGCATTATGCCTGACTGCCTTAATCACTCACACACTGACTGGCACATTCAGCTACTGACTCACTCAATAACTGTGGGCCTGATTTAGACCTGGAGGATGGATTACTGTGCCACAAACCAAATGTGACGAACATCCCGTCTGCCTTATTGTAAGTGCATTGTATCCTGTTGCATTTGTTGTAAGGCAGACAGGATATCCGTCATGTTTGTGATGGAGTACAAACTCTAAATGAGGCTCTTACTCTTTTTCTCACTCAGCCCCTGACTGACTGTTTCATTTACACAGTCATTCACACACTCACTCAATGAATTACTTATTTTCTCACTCAGCGCTGCCCCCCTCCCCAACTGACTGAATCACTCATACACTCACTCACCTCAAATAACGATCCTTTTGTTTTTAAGTGCTAGGGTAGATTTATGAGCCACTGAAACAATATCTCTCTCCCACAACCTGACTCTGGACTGCATCATGACTGCAGTGTGTCCTCACAACCTTTTATATGTGTTTACCAGTATACTCCACCCTCATCACTACATCACTGCACCACCAGCCATCCTGTTACCACATATGGTGAACTACACTCTCCTTCTATGCCTACTGCTTCCCAAAGTCTTGGCCTCCAGTGGTACTGCAGACACACACATCCTTCCTCTCAACATCTCTCATTGTCACTTTCACCTGTCCTCTTTTCATCCCTATTGTTGCTTCAGAAACCATTCAACTGCTCAACTCTTCCTCCTCCTCATCTGAAGGGAAGCAAACTCTTGACTACATATATATTAGTCCCAAAGATACCGCTCCATCATCAGAGATACTGTTGCGTCATCAGAGATACAGGTGCATCATCAAAGATACCTCTACATCATCAGAGATACAGCAGCAACATCAGATACTGGTGCATCATCAGAGTTACTGCTGCATCATCAGATACTGCTGCATCATCAGAGATACAGCAGCAACATCAGATACTGGTGCATCATCAGAGATACCGATACATCATCAGAGATACCCCTGCAACATCAGATACTGGTGCATCATCAGAGACACCGTTGCATGATCAGAGATACAGCTGCATCATCAGATACTGTTGCATCATCAGAGATACTGCTGCATCATCAGAGATAATGCTGCATCATCAGATACTGCTGCATCATCAGAGATACTGCTGTATCATCAGATAAGGCTGCATCATCAGAGTTACTGCTGCATCATCAGATACTGCTGCATCATCAGAGATACTGCTGCATCATCAGATACTGCTGCATCATCAGAGATACTGCTGCATCATCAGATACTTCTGCATCATCAGAGATACTGCTGCATCATCAGATACAGCTGCATCATCAGAGTTACTGCTGCATCATCAGCTACTGCTGCATCATCAGAGTTATTGCTGCATCATCAGATACTGCTGCATCATCAGTCCTTCAGACAGAGTTTGTCACGTCCACATGCCACACATAAATAGGAAAGGTGTTGATTTCCTCTTAAACAAGTCACTTGTAACTGCACCCACCCCAGTCTCACCCTCTTCTACTAAAGGCCATTTCAATTCAGTCACTGCCCAAATTATGGTTGACAAGTAACCATCTATGGTCCACCAGGAAACATCAGTTCCTTGCTAATCTTAACGTCGTGCTAGAAACATTGTTGTCCTCAAGACCACTCATCAGGTTTGGGGGGCTTTACTGCAATAGAAATAGCTACTAACAATCTATAGTGTTTGCCAAGTTTCTTGCAGACAACTCACTGTAAATGCTTCTCTCATCCTTCACACAGTCAAAAGGGAACCCACTGGGTTTGATTTTGATGTCTGAAACCCTTGCCACCAGCAGTCTTTTCTTTGACCTTCTTGCAAGCCTCTTACAGTGAGCACTCAGCTGAGGACACTGGTTCCTATTTCTCTTCGAAGATCTTTCTCCTGTCTATCCCTATCCCACCTACTCCTCTTATTGTTCACAAACTCTTCCCACTGACTCTGTAAACCCCTTGCTGGCTCATGCTGAAATCTAGAAACCGTGCTGCTGCAACAAATGATGGATAATGCTGAATGAATCAAACATTCATCCCCAGTCAAGAGATCTGGGGTTAAATCCATCGTTCTTTTGCCCACTACGCCGTCCCAGTCTCTCACAATGTACTTGACCGCTTCCGTCTGTTTTCTGAGCACTGCGCTCCACCTCATCTGATCTTTCCCAGGTGACCAGTTTGAGGTTCATGACCATCGCAACCACTTCTTGCCTGTCCTCATCCTTCCTGATCTCTCTGCAGACTTCAATACTGAGGACCTCTCCACTTCACTCTACTCTCATCAGCCTTGGCATGACTGATCCCACACTCAACATGTATTCATTTTATCTTTCTGGTAGCTCCTTTTCAATCTCCTGGATACTTCCCTCTCCACCTGTCCGTCTCTTGCAGTAGGTGAGTCGCAAGGCTCAGTACTGGGCTCTCACTTCTTCTTACCTTGGAAAGACCATCTCTTCTTTTGGTTTCTACTATCACCTCTATGCAGATTATACTAAAATCTTGATCTTATTCCATACTTTTACCACTCACCAACAGAAACAAATCTCACATGGCCTACCAAGCTATCCGTCCCTGGGAGTCCTTCTCTCAAACATTTTGAATCCCTTCAAAACAGAAATAATCCAGTTTCTTTCCACTTCAGCACCTGCCCCCTTCTCTGTTCACTTGCGTCAGACACCCTGGTAACAACATCCTCTGCCAGAGTCCTTGCCCTGCATTTTGATCCCATGATGAACATGGAAACTTTCACAATAAACACTGCTGCAGCATGGTTCCAATTGAGGAACAACGCCAAGATACTTACTACATCACACGAAGCCACAAACCCAGCTTTCTATCAGCAAACACAGAGCTAGCAATACATTTCTATTCCTAGTCCTCAGTGTCATAAATGGCTCTGCTCCAAATGTCCTGACCTCATTTGTGCCTTGTTATGCCGAAACGTATAACTTATGCCCAAATAATGAAGCTTTCCTTCTGCATCATTCAGATTGTGTTCTGGCTTCAGAATCACTGTAATGTTGCAGGGTCACACTTGTTAAAGTTCTCAAGCCCCCAAAGGAAACAGCAACCTTTGTGAAGAGTAGGACAACTGGCAGGTATTTCTCATGCATCTCACTGAGTCACACTTGTGCACAGCATGTGTGCCTAGAGTCAGACAAGCCTGTCTCTTTCAATTGCAAGTGATATAACAAAGTCCAGACCTGAATCCCCAAAGAACCAGGGTACCCATAAACGTTGGTACTGTCGAATAATTTAGTACTTATGTTCTATTCTTCCACAAATTATGTGTGAGAATTTTAGCCATAAAAATAAATACCTCAGAAATTTGATATAAGAAGAGAGTGGAAAACAATTACTTCCCAAACATTGTTCATCACACATTCCTAAGCTGTTATTCTAAATCCCTAACTGCCATGTGGCGGATCGCTTTGTGGCATCACTTATTAGTTTAAAATATTTGCAAATCATGTAAAACCTCTTGCTTACCTGTATGCCAGGCAGCTTCAGGTCAGATCCCCGTTTGATGGCATCTCCCCAGCAGATTCTGTTACCTCATCCCAAAATGCCAGGGTCTTTATACCCTTTTTGCTATAAGACGTCTGTGGGGTTAATGTGCTTGGATCCTTCATTTTGCAACTCAGGACTAAAAACAAAGCTCTTGCTTGTCAGGAAGCACACACAAGTCACAGCTCTTGTATCTCTTGAATTCAGCCAGCATGGAACTTCCACAAGGTCTAATGGCAAGCAAACATTAGCCAGACACAAACACCGCAGGCAAACATAACAAGAGCAGCAGAAAATATCAGACAATTTAGCACATGCACACCTTGCAGAAATGATGCACAGAATCTGGACCCAGTGCGCTTAGGCTGAATGGCTGCTGATACTCTGTTGTGCAGCCAGTGACCGTGTGGGCCAAGACTCCATTGCTTGGTTCTCCATAGACACCATGCCTTTCTAGACCTGTGGATACTCTGATGTCATGTCTGTGTGGAGTGGGAATCCTGACAGGCCAGCTTCTAATGCATAGCCCTTTAAACAGGAATGATCACACACCCCTTTACTAAAGGTGGAAAGGCATGTCGACAGTGACTATGTTACTATCGCCTTTGTTTAAAGGGGAAGTATCATTTCCTGTGTCATTTAGAACTATCAATGCTACAACAGGTTACTGACAACCACACGCATCTAAATGTTGGTGGTTTTATTACTATATTTGTGTTGCATGTTGTAATTCAGTTTTATCCTGAATTCTTTGTTGACATACGTGTTGGCCAAGCCAAGGTGAAACAAGAATCTATTGAGGCTATTACGATACAGGTGACTGTGACACAAGCCATGCATGGCTCTATGTTGGTTTCTGATCCACTCATAATTCAAACTAGGCGGTGGTGTCTCATTTTTGGAGCCCATAGGAAATGGTTGTCTTTTATGTTATGCATGTACTTTAAAAACTGTACGTAGATTGGGTGGCCTTGCCATTCATTATGAGTTCTGTCTCCTATCATAAAATCTATTTCTGACTATCCTGGCATTGGCCAACCATTGGCCTAGCTGAAGAATCCATTTGTTCTAGGCCTGACAATGTTAAAACTTACTTACATATAGACCGCCTGGTTACCCTCTGTTGTCGTCACTTCCGTGGGAGCTCAGAAGAAACAGCAATCCGTGCATAACTTTAAAGTTTCTCTGTACACTTCAATAAGTTGAACAATTTGACAAAAGAAAACACTACTTAGACATAGACTTGATATTCTGCATAAAGATTTCTTTAAAAAATTTGCGGCTTTTGATTAGATTTCTTCCTCCATAGTTTAAAACAATAAATATATTAAAAAAATCAATAGGTTAATCTTATGGAAGGATTGGTATGAAAATGATGTGTGCTCGGCTCGACTTTATAGCTAATGATAGATAGCAAAGTTATTTCTTTTCTTTTAACTTATCTTGTACTGCTTCTCCAAGATGTTTACAGCTAAAAAATGTTATAATTTCTATTAACGCCTCTCATCTATGTTCTTGGTTTCACATTTTCCTAAGGTTTCTATAATTTAGTTTGGGGGCACAATGCCTGTGAACCCTCTATAATAATTCAAGAATTATGAAAATTCTTGCATAAGCATTAAATGTCACTTTAAAATACAATACAAAGCTAAGCTATCTTCCACTTCATGAACTGATTAATGGCAGAAAATATGGGCCAAAGTTCATAAAACTACCAAATTTGCCAATATTATGCAACTTTTCTGTTTTAAATATGTAAGACCATCAATTAATACAGTTAACTAACAAAATATCGAATGTATGTGATGATGATTTAATCAATATGTAATTTTCATGCGACAATCTGTATAGATTCAGGTTGTTAATTTGGCAAAAAAGGAACCACATTCTTAAGTTAACTCTACCTATTATATTTGAAAACATTTTTGGGGGGATTCTCTTATATTTTTGAAAACTAACAGAAACACCAACAAATATAAGTAACTTGATCTCATAATCTCTTTCGCATTTCATCAAATTACCTTACGTTGGAAAGTTTTTTCTAAACTAATTTTAAATTCATTGGTGGAATTAAATTTTTGTAAATAATACAATTGATAAAGCTTGCACTTTTTTACTATCCATGACTATATCAAAAAGGGATATGTTTTTGTTGCTGTTAGCTATTTTCTTGTTGTCTCAATTTGCACGTGCTCTTTTGATTATTTTACAAGATGTCATTCCACAAACACCATAAAGTAACTTTCTATAATTTCCCTTCCATTTTGTTTACTACATTATTCCTCCCTTTTCAAAGATACTTTTATATGTTCTTATCATTAGATGTATTTCTTTTATATTCAAAATCTTTTTATTTAGAATGTGTGACGTATAAAGGACAGCATTAGCATTATATACACATTAAACACATTCACTATGCAGTGTCTACAAAATAAAAGGACACATGTGTAACAACGCCTGGTTCTGACATAAAGCGCTCTAATGCCCTGGTGCAATGTTTATACTATAGAAAGCCGTCTACAAACATGCCTGCAGTGTGGAGCTGGTGTGTTTGGTTGGTTCTGCCATAGATGACTGATGGACGTCCCTTGCACTTTAGCATCAGTTCTTTACTCGGCTGACACACTTGTCTTTATTCATTTGTGATTTACTTTTGCCAAATATCATTTTGCCCTTTATTTGATTATTTGACCACAAATGACACAATTCTAGTCCTTGAACAATCAGACGCGAGGTTTTAGACCCTTATGTATCGATGCATTTTCCCATAGAGACAGAATGAGTAAAACCCTTTGATACTTCGGGCCGTCAGTCTTGTGACCTTTGAATGAAAGCCCTCTGCGTCATCTGTGCAGCATCTCCGAGTAAGGTGCTGTGCACCGGGGCACTATGCATTGTGCGCTTGGATTCGTCCTCACTCCAGTTCCCAGCACAGTCTTTGACATAAGCTCTTCTCCCCTGATGGTGCACAGAGTGAAAATAGTGAACTCACAGGGATACAAAAGACACTTTGGGACATATTTATTACCTCCTTGCTCTGCTGTAGCATCACTTCTTGTGATGCTCCACCAGGGCAATCTGTTACAATCCAAAAGAAGTCCAAAGCTAGCCATGAAGTAGGTTGTAGGTAAGAGGTTTATTAAGCTTAGTTACAAGGTGGTAAGTAGGATAAAAGGTTCAGCAGAGACTCAGGTAAGGTGTGCGCGCACCAGTAATTACGTTAGGCTCGCGGCCCATTCAAATGCTGCATGTAGTAACGGTAACTCAACTCACCAATGTAAGCAGTGGATGAACTGTTCATCTGTTTACACCAACAGTTACCAAAATGTTGCCTCTAAGGCCTACGCAGCCACTGGATGCCGCAAATGACTCCTCCACAGTGCCTCCGTAAGCATCAATTTCGTAGTACGCGCAGAAAGAAGCCACTGGCTCACTCTACCGCAATCACGTTAATTGTGCAGAGGTTGTTCAAATGCGCTGAGAGTTTCTGTAGACAGTGGGTTGTTTGGTGGTGTGCCAGTCTTTGTTAATGCCAGATTAACACCCTGGCAGTGAGTTGTCTGAAGGTTTGCCAGTCTTAGTATATGACAGATTCACGCCCTGGTGGTGGGTTGTCTGGTGGCTTGCCAGTCTTCGTAAATGAGAAATGCACACCCTGGCAGTGGGTTGTCTGGTGGGAAGGACACTGGTGGGGCTTACAGGGCGTTCCTCTTCTCTTGAATTTCAAGTTTCTTCACCTCAGATTCATCAGTAGTTTCATGTACTCTTAATCCTTCATGACACACAGGTTATTTTCTCCAAATCATCACCATTGTTACAATCCCAAAGAAGTCCAAAGGTAGCCATGCAGTAGGTTGTAGGTAAGAGGTTTATTAAGCTTAGTTACAAGGTGATAACTGGGATAATAGGTTCAGCAGTTCAGCCCCACCAGGAGCAGCATCCTTGCTGCTCAGCCCACACATTCCAACTGTCTCTCTGTCAACCACTCCGGGCCCTCCAGCATTCCACTCCCTCATCAAGCATTCCAGCATTCCACACACATCACATTCATACTGGCTGAGCAGCAGGGAACAGATAGCTAAGGAAAAGGATGGAAAGCAAAATTACAAGTTACAACACATCTCCTTCCCTTAGGGAAAACAATTAATAATAATTTTACAACAATGTACAATGGAAGTACACAACATTTGATATCATCAATACGGAAGAGAAATATACAATTTACAAATAACAATTGTAATTTGAAAGAACTAAATACCAAATACATTGACATTTGATTACACCACTGTAATATGCAGAACTGGGAGAATGGAGGACACCGCTGAGGTGTAACTCCCTCATCACTCACCCCCTTCTGCACACCACACATAGCACACCTGACAGAACAAAAAATCTCAGGTACAACACAACACAGGGTACACGATCCCTCAACGCACACCTAGGTAAAACAACGGTACAGGGTACACGACCCTTGAACGCACACCTAGGTAAAACAACAGTACAGGGTACATGACTTCTCAACGCACCCCTAGGTAAAACAACAGTACAGGGTACACGACTCCTAACACACCCCTAGGTAAAACAACAGTAACGTTTACACGACCCCTCAACACAACCCTAGGTAAAACAACGGCACAGGGTGCATGACCCTTGAACGCAAACATAGGTAAAACAACAGTACAGGGTACACAATCCCTCAACGCACCCCTAGGTAAAACAACAGTTCAGGGTACAGGACCCTTCAACTCACCCCTTGGCAAAACAACCACAGGGTACACGATCCTTCAACACACACCTAGATAAAACAATAGTACAGGGAACACGACCCTTCAACGCACACCTTGGTAAAATAAAACCACTGCACAGGGTACACAATCCTTCAACGTAACAAAATTCAGCAAAGGCAAATCCACACACCCTACAAGACCAGGGTAGACCTACACCCAAGCATCATACAAAACATATAGGCTTGAAATTCATGACAGCTTTACTACATCCGCACAACATAGGCAACAAGACACCCAGCAAGAACATGGTAATACAGCAGCAAACATAACTTGACACAGAATCAGCACATGACAGAAAAATAAGAATGGCATGTAATAACATGACAACAAAGACTGGTAAGACATATAAGAACATGGAAGCACATACTCAGTTTTCATGGCACACAACATCACAATATAGACGGTAACACAGGAAAACAACTAGCAGCAGCCTGGTACTGTAACTTAAAAAAAAATACTTATATGCATACAGTATACCAGCATGAATAAAGACAACAATGCATACAACAGCTCCAAAGCCATAATCCGGTATTATCACTGATGCGGCCCTGATGAGCGATATCTCACCCAAACCCATTGTAGAAATAGCATTAGAACAACTTCACCTTTAGACTCCTTCCATTCTCGGGAACAAAAATGGAAACGGAAAGGAAAACTTGCTTCAGCTCACACTCCCCCATGTGGGATAATCTACCGCCGATGACTGATTAAGGACTCCAACACCCACTCACAGTTGAGCAGTTCCAGATAGCCACAGTGCTTTACTCCTCCAATTTGTGTAGCATTGTGCATAAACACAGAGTAGCTCACCGATGTTCCTTTGACGTTGCAGCGTAGTGCACAGTGATGCCCACCACACCCAATACAAAATCCTTCTATCTTGCTGTTACTGAACAACGTTTGACTCGTGACTTCAGTATGTAAAAAGACAACTAGAGCACTATTTTTAATTGAGTGCCATTGACAAGTAATGCAGCAACACTGCTAGCGAATATTCTTCTCAGTAGGCGCCTCCGGTACTTTCTGCATCTCCAGCTGAAGCGCAACCTCAGGTGGCAAAGATGGCGGCACACAGGGGTGTGCTCCCCCAACATCACGGGGCAGCACAACGTCGTGGGACAGCTTGCGCTCCAGGATGCCAGCAATGACTATTCAAGAGCTTCACGTGACACCAGAGACTCAGGTAATATGTGCAGGCGCCAGTAATTACGTTAGGCTCGCGGCCCATTCAAATGCCGCATATAGTAATGGTAACTCAACTCACCAATGTAAGAAGTGGACGAACTGTTCATCTGTTTACACCAACAGTTACCAAAATGTTGCCTCCAAGGCCTACGCAGCCACTGGATGCCGCAAATGACTCCTCCACAGTGCCTCCGTAAGCATCAATTTCGTAGTACGCGCAGAAAGAAGCCGCTGGCTCACTCTACTGCAATCACGTTAATTGTGCAGAGGTTGTTCAAATGCGCTGACAGTTTCTGTAGACAGTGGGTTGTTTGGTGGTGTGCCAGTCTTTGTTGATGCCAGATTAACACCCTGGCAGTGAGTTGTCTGAAGGTTTGCCAGTCTTAGTATATGACAGATTCACGCCCTGGTGGTGGGTTGTCTGGTGGCTTGCCAGTCTTCGTAAATGAGAAATGCACACCCTGGCAATGGGTTGTCTGGTGGTGAGGACACTGGTGGGGCTTACAGGGCGTTCCTCTTCTCTTGGATTTCAAGTTTCTTCACCTCAGATTCATCAGTAGTTTCATGTACTCTTAATCCTTCATGACACACAGGTTATTTTCTCCAAATCATCGCCATTGTTACAATCCCAAAGAAGTCCAAAGGTAGCCGTGCAGTAGGTTGTAGGTAAGAGGTTTATTAAGCTTAGTTACAAGGTGATAACTGGGATAATAGGTTCAGCAGTTCAGCCCCACCAGGAGCAGCATCCTTGCTGCTCAGCCGACACACTCCAACTGTCTCTCTGTCAACCACTCCGGGCCCTCCAGCATTCCACTATCTCATCAAGCATTCCAGCATTCCACACACATCACATTCATACTGGCTGAGCAGCAGGGAACAGATAGCTAAGGGAAAGGATGGAAAGCAAAATTACAAGTTACAACACATCTCCTTCCCTTAGGGAAAACAATTAATAATAATTTTACAACAATGTACAATGGAAGTACACAACATTTGATATCATCAATACGGAAGAGAAATATACAATTTACAAATAACAATTATAATTTGAAAAAACTAAATACCAAATACATTGACATTTGATTACACCACTGTAATATGCAGAACTGGGAGAATGGAGGACACCGCTGAGGTGTAACTCCCTCATCACTCACCCCCTTCTGCACACCACACATAGCACACCTGACAGAACAAAAAATCTCAGGTACAACACAACACAGGGTACACGATCCCTCAACGCACACCTAGGTAAAACAACGGTACAGGGTACACGACCCTTGAACGCACACCTAGGTAAAACAACAGTACAGGGTACACGACTTCTCAACGCACCCCTAGGTAAAACAACAGTACAGGGTACACGACTCCTAACACACCCCTAGGTAAAACAACAGTAACGTTTACACGACCCCTCAACACAACCCTAGGTAAAACAACGGCACAGGGTGCATGACCCTTGAACGCAAACATAGGTAAAACAACAGTACAGGGTACACAATCCCTCAACGCACCCCTAGGTAAAACAACAGTTCAGGGTACAGGACCCTTCAACTCACCCCTTGGCAAAACAACCACAGGGTACACGATCCTTCAACACACACCTAGATAAAACAATAGTACAGGGAACACGACCCTTCAACGCACACCTTGGTAAAATAAAACCACTGCACAGGGTACACAATCCTTCAACGTAACAAAATTCAGCAAAGGCAAATCCACACACCCTACAAGACCAGGGTAGACCTACACCCAAGCGTCGTACAAAACATATAGGCTTGAAATTCATGACAGCTTTACTACATCCGCACAACATAGGCAACAAGACACCCAGCAAGAACATGGTAATACAGCAGCAAACATAACTTGACACAGAATCAGCACATCACAGAAAAATAAGAATGGCATGTAATAACATGACAACAAAGACTGGTAAGACATATAAGAACATGGAAGCACATACTCAGTTTTCATGGCACACAACATCACAATATAGACGGTAACACAGGAAAACAACTAGCAGCAGCCTGGTACTGTAACTTAAAAAAAAAAAATACTTATATGCATACAGTATACCAGCATGAATAAAGACAACAATGCATACAACAGCTCCAAAGCCATAATCCGGTATTATCACTGATGCGGCCCTGATGAGCGATATCTCACCCAAACCCATTGTAGAAATAGCATTAGAACAACTTCACCTTTAGACTCCTTCCATTCTCGGGAACAAAAATGGAAACGGAAAGGAAAACTTGCTTCAGCTCACACTCCCCCATGTGGGATAATCTACCGCCGATGACTGATTAAGGACTCCAACACCCACTCACAGTTGAGCAGTTCCAGATAGCCACAGTGCTTTACTCCTCCAATTTGTGTAGCATTGTGCATAAACACAGAGTAGCTCACCGATGTTCCTTTGAAGTTGCAACGTAGTGCACAGTGATGCCCACCACACCCAATACAAAATCCTTCTATCTTGCTGTTACTGAACAACGTTTGACTCGTGACTTCAATATGTAAAAAGACAACTAGAGCACTATTTTTAATTGAGTGCCATTGACAAGTAATGCAGCAACACTGCTAGCGAATATTCTTCTCAGTAGGCGCCTCCGGTACTTTCTGCATCTCCAGCTGAAGCGCAACCTCAGGTGGCAAAGATGGCGGCACACAGGGGTGAACCGCATTGGGTGGCTCACGGTGGGGGTGTGCTCCCCCAACATCACGGGGAAGCACAACGTTGTGGGACAGCTTGCGCTCCAGGATGCCAGCAATGACTATTCAAGAGCTTCACGTGACACCAGAGACTCAGGTAATATGTGCACGCGCCAGTAATTACGTTAGGCTCGCGGCCCATTCAAATGCCGCATGTAGTAACAGTAACTCAACTCACCAATGTAAGCAGTGGATGAACTGTTCATCTGTTTACACCAACAGTTACCAAAATGTTGCCTCCAAGGCCTACGCAGCCACTGGATGCGGCAAATGACTCCTCCACAGTGCCTCCGTAAGCATCAATTTCGTAGTACGCGCAGAAAGAAGCCGCTGGCTCACTCTACTGCAATCACGTTAATTGTGCAGAGGGTGTTCAAATGCGCTGACAGTTTCTGTAGACAGTGGGTTGTTTGGTGGTGTGCCAGTCTTTGTTGATGCCAGATTAACACCCTGGCAGTGAGTTGTCTGAAGGTTTGCAAGTCTTAGTATATGACAGATTCACGCCCTGGTGGTGGGTTGTCTGGTGGCTTGCCAGTCTTCGTAAATGAGAAATGCACACCTTGGCAATGGGTTGTCTGGTGGTGAGGACACTGGTGGGGCTTACAGGGCGTTCCTCTTCTCTTGAATTTCAAGTTTCTTCACCTCAGGTTCATCAGTAGTTTCATGTACTCTTAATCCTTCACGACACACAGGTTATTTTCGCCAAATCATCGCCATTGTTACAATCCCAAAGAAGTCCAAAGGTAGCCATGCAGTAGGTTGTAGGTAAGAGGTTTATTAAGCTTAGTTACAAGGTGGTAAGTGGGATAATAGGTTCAGCAGTTCAGCCCCACCTGGAGCAGCATCCTTGCTGCTCAGCCCACACACTCCAACTGTCTGTCTGTCAACCACTCCGGGCACTCCAGCATTCCACTATCTCATCAAGCATTCCAGCATTCCACACACATCACATTCATACTGGCTGAGCAGCAGGGAACAGATAGCTAAGGGAAAGGATGGAAAGCAACATTACAAGTTACAACACAATCCTTAAAATCACATTTATGAAGTCTTGCCAAGTCACCCTGCGTGGCTTTGCATGGCCTCATAGATATGGAGTAAGACAAGGCAGTGCAGATCGCTGCGTTGCCTTCCTCTCCGCTAAGGAGGTGTTCCATGGGCGTTGCGGTGGGTGTTCCCATGCAACACCCTTGGATCTTGATGCTTCCCCAGATTTACAAGACCATGAAAGCTGTGGATGCCTCAAAACCTTATGCGTCCCGAGGTGAGGCATAATGAAGTGAAATAACTTTATTTCTCCTTGTTTATTCCTCTTTCAATGTCTTCTGCATTCTGCAGCGCTCACAGAAAGAGGAACATACCTCAATGGATTGTTGCTGTGCAGGAAGGTGCCCCTTCCTGCACTTAAAAACCCTGCCGACAACACATGCCTCCTTGCACTACGGTGCAAGGGTGCCTATGTTGGCGCTTGGAAGCTGAAACGGCACCAGGGCAGGGGGCAAGGACAGGAATGCACTCTATTGGATAAATACAGTGCATTCCTGCCCTTTCACAAGGTGACTTGCTGCGCTGCCCTACGTCAAATCCCCATAAATGATGCCCTATGAGCACCTTTATGAGACAACAAAGAGCCCCGAAAGCAGCACATTAAGGAGAATGCAGAGGGAGTATTATGGATAAGCAGCATTTATCTTTCACTGAAGATATCCTGCGTCTCTTTGCCTCCTCAACAGCAGCTTGGGCTCCTGGAAACAAAGGCGGAAGCTGCGCTGTGCCTGACACCAGTTCATTAGTTCTTTAGATCTGTGCAAGATGTGGCGGATTTGATATTTTAAATATGTTTTTGTACTTCTTACAACAGTTTTTTATAACAGGTCACAAGAGATTCCTGTCTTCTGTGAACAGGGAAGTTGGCACCATCGTTTCCGCTCCAAAGAGCACACGTTCTCAGGAAAAGGGTCACCTTCTAGGGAAAGGGAATAAGGAATCTACCAAGGAGGATCATGTGGAGTGCTACATTACAATCCAATGAAAGACAAATTGATTTTTAGGAACTGAAAGTATCAAGACAGCAACAAGGGGAAAAAACCACACTAGAACCTGGTTGCCAAGGGCAACGTGGAAGGACATGCCAAAGTAGATAACAACATATCAGCAGAGGTCTGGATTTCCCACTTTTCGAGCTTATACCCAATCCAGCAAGGTAGTGGACCCAACTTTTGAATGCCCGGGCTCCTACAGTTACACCTGTAAAGAAGTTGAATGGGCCATCAGGAAGGTGGGTCCTCACAAAGCCCCAGGTTTAGATAAAATCCCGGCGGACTTATTTCTGATAGAAATAAAAATAAAGGGCCCCTACCTTACATTAATATTTAATGCTATTCTTAAGGGCTTACAGGTACTGCGCTCCTGGGCTGGAGCAGAAATTCTTCCAGTGTACAAAAAGGGTTCCCCTTTAGACCCTGCAAATTATAAGTCAATAAGCCTAATAGATACCACTCAGAAAATGTTTAGCAGATTCATCTTTTTCCAGCTCCAGCAATGGCTAGACGAGCACAAAGTCCTCTGTCCATTCCAGGCGGGCTTTCGTTCCAGTACATCGACTGTAGATCCAATTTGTAGGTTCCAGTTAATATACTGGAAGACTGTTACAATTGGTGGAGGCAGACTCTATGCTGTATTTGTGGACCTCAGATCAGCCTTCGATCTGGTTCCGATGGCTACTCTTTGGAAGGTCCTAGTAGAGATGGGCATTCCAGATTATCTACATAGAATTATAGAGAGATTGCACAAGTCTAACTTTACCCAGTTTCGATGTGGTAAACTCGGTGAAGTGACATTGGGCCATATGTATCAAAAAAGAGTTTTGCGATTCTCAAATTGCGATTTTTAGCGAATCGCAATTAGAGAATTGCAAAATGCAATGTATGTAGGATTTGCTAAAATGTTTGTGAATCCTACATATTCCTTATTTGCGAATCGCAAATTGAGATTCGCAAATAAGGAATACCTTCCCATTCATTCCTGTAGGCTAGGAGGCCCATAGGAATGAATGGGAAGACATTCTCAATTTGCGATTACCAATTAGAGAATCGCAAATTGAGAATGCAATTTCAAGGTTGCAAGGGTGCCAAAAGGACACCCTGTTGCACCCCTAAAATATGCATGTGTGCACATTTTGCACACATACATGCCCTAAGGGCATGTATGTGCAACATATGGCACTTTTAAAAAATCTAAAAGTGCTTTTTTAAAGAAAATCGCAAATTACCACCAACTTGAAGTTGGTGGTAATTCTGCAATTCCTAAGGCCAAATAGCGAATTTCTGGTGCTTCCAGAATTGCATTTAAGGAATCGCAATTTGCAATTCCTTAATTACATTCGCAAAATAAAGAATCGCAAATTTTGCGATTCTCTATTTTGCGATGGCCTTTTGGGATGATACATCCCAAAAGGCTTTTTCCCATTCGCAAACGGGAAAAAGGCTTGATACATATGGCCCCAAATCCTTACCTCTGAACAAAGGTGTACGAGGTTGTGTAATGGCCCCAACCCTGTTAACGTTATTCATTAATGGCCTGGTTAGTTACCTAAACAAATGCGATAATGATGCGCCAAAACTAGCAAACATGAGGGTTCCGGCCCTCATGTTTGCAGATGATACTCTTCTTTTGGCTAAATTGCCAATGGGGATCCAGAAGCTACTGGACCAGTTTAGCAGATTTTGGTCTGATATGAGGCTGGAAATAAATGTGGCTAAAACCAAGTACATGGTTTTTAATCCATGTCACTCAACTCAATCAAATCCAACGCTTAATGGGGTACTCTTCAAACAAGTTCACTTGTTTGAATACCTGGGTGTCACATTAAGTGGAACGATGGACTGGGCTCATCACATTTCTAAACAAAGGATTAAATTAGAACAACAGATAGGAGGCCTGATTAAGATATACCAGGGGCTTTATTTTAAACCACACTCACCGGTTGTCCAGCTCTATTCTAGTCAGGAACTGGGGGTGGCCTTATATGGGCCAAGCTATCAGGACATAAAAATCTTAGGGGCATATTCCCAAGAACGTGTGATAACGACCGCAAATCCAGCTTAACGCAACACTTCACATCGCAGTCCATCGCGGGAAAATAACGCCGTGTCAACGTGGCATTCCCAACACGGCGGTACCATGCGATAGTCACACGATAATGCGTCAAACGAACGCGTTAAAATCAACGCGACGCCGCAAAAACGCGAAACCCCAATGCGCAAATAGTAGCGATGACGCCAATCGCGATACAAAAATCTGGGAAAACCAGCCACAGGCCTGCAATTCCTACGCGTCATGCGGGAAAATGCACTATAAAAGTAGAAAAAAAACATACAAACAAAAGCCAAACAGCAGCGAAGCACAATGGAGGCATCCGGAGCAAGTACAGAGGACAACCAGAACCCCACAAGCCCCCCAGAGGACCATCCTGGGACCTCGGGGTCAGGGAAGGGGAAGGACAAGAAGAGTAGGAAGAAGCGGTTCAGTCCGCAGGAAAACAGGATCCTGATAACGGAGGAGATAGAACACCATCAAACACTGTTTGTCACCTCCACTGTGTCACTGGCAACTAAAAATGGAATATGGCAGACCATCGTGGACAAGGTGAATGCAGTCGGAGTGCTGAGGAGGACAATGGACGAGGTCAAGAGGCGCTGGAATGATGTGAAGTGCAAAACCAAGCTGAAACTCACAAACAACCGGAAGGCAGCAATGCAGACTGGAGGTGGGAGTCTAGCGCCACAGGAGGAGCTGGACGAGATGGAGGAAATGGTGTCCACAGTCATCAGTGGGGAGACGGTGGCAGGAGTTGGGGGACCGGACACTGCTCAACATGACCGGACACAATGGCAACAGGGTGAGTAACGACCAGGGACTGTGGGGACGGGGGGAGATGGGCACAATGGCACACATGCACAATTAAGCATAGCACATCTGCAGACAAACCATGCCCCAGACCCCCAACTCCCACCAAGAGACCAATGCACACAGGTATGCAACATCTCAGCACCACATAAGCACAGAAGCCTGAGGCACACCGCATGTAAGGGATAAGGGGCAGCTACATCAGAGCTGCAGGGGCGACTCCCCCAAAATGTGGCACACACACATTACATGCAGAGCACATCAATATTGACAACAATGTGGTACAAACCGCAACACATCCACAACAGAACAGAGGACACAACTGGTGCCGCATGTGCGTAGAAACTGGCCAATCACATTTGGCATTGCAGGGAAATGTTAGTTGACAATGTACAAGTACATACACACATCCATGGTGTAGTCGGAATGTCCACTGTCCCGCATCAAATAGACAGCTCCCCCCAAACAGTCACAATGTGTACATTGTCATGCAGTCTGAATGTAAACATGTACAATGCGTCAACATACATGTGAACACAATGTGAAACTGCATCTCCCCTTCACATTGCAGGGGGAAATCCAACACCTCCTGCGGAGCAGTCCGAACCTCTCTACTCTGATGAGGAAGAGGACCACCACACCTTCGACTCTGACGCCCTCCAACAGCTCGTGGACAGCCTCCGCAGCCCACTTCCAGGAGCAGGGCAGCCCAGCTGCCACGAGGAGAACCCACCCCCTGCACAGAACACACAGCAGGCAGCACCCACCACCTCGGCTGCCTCCCAGGACCCCCATGACGAACACATGGCCTTCCAACGCCGTGTGTTGGGGTGCCAGAAGAAGCTGGCTGAACAGGTGGGGTTCGACCGCATGGCAGCCAAACTAGACGCCATACGTGGGTGTCTGAGTCCCATCAGGGACCACTCACAGTCCCTAACGGACACCCACAGTCCGCTCCATGCTCTCCAGCGGACCATGGCTGACATCGTCAGAGTCCTGACTCTGCGACAAGAACGACTGTCTAGCCAGAGTGCCTTCAGCGATCTCGCCCGGGAGTTGGGACACATGCGGAGGTTCATGGAGAACATGGAGCGGATGCAGGCGGAAAGAGCGGCTGCCACGGCTGCACACCAGCGAGAGGTAGCTGGGTCCCTCAATGCCCTAAAGACCCTCCTCATGGCATTGCTGCCACAAGGCCTGGCGCTGATGCATGCTGCTGCTACCACCCCATCCACATCTCCGGCCACTGATGTGTCAGTGCCACACAGTGCGGCAGACATTCCACCTCCGTCCCCTGAGGTATCACTGCCACACAGTGCTGGAGACAGAACACCACCACCCACATGTGAGGCACATGCAACAGCAGAGGGCGAAGATGCGGATGAATCTGCCTTTGTGGTCAGAAGGACACAGTAGTATTCATCTCCGCCATGTGGCCTGTTTCTGCTTGGTTCTGCCCTCTGCATCATCACCTTCCACTGTCCCCGATGCACTCTGCGACACTCACCTTGGACCTCGACATGGACTGCCAAATTCAGTTTGGTCACCAATGACACAGCTATCAGACTGCGGACTGAACTCCTCCACTCCTGATGTACCTGTCATTCCCTGAAGGACTCTGGCTGGCCCTCGACGGGCCAACAATGTAAAGTGGGTTTGGCATGGCCCTGTACTGCTCCAGCTGCAACACTCCACTGAATGTGCAATAAACATTCACATTCACACAGATGTGTTATGTCTATGATCTTTCAAGTGTGGAAGTATGGATGAATGTAGGGTCAGTGATTCCCCCTTACGTCCATGTTGCTCATGTTGTGGGACTTTTGTCATGGGGTGACAGATTGCCGATTGCGGTCCGGGTGGCGCCGACACTACAACAGAGACACATCCATTAGTCACTTCCTTGTCCAGCCCAGGACGGAACCACGCCCAGAGCTCCGGGGTCATTGTTCACACCATTACGCTGGACTGGCATACGCCAGGACAGCCCACTCCGCTTATGCACACAGGGGGGGACGACAACGCCACATGTCCCAGGTCTTCACTGTAGGGATCTGCAGCTCACAGGTCTAGTTGTCAGCATGCAACAGCCACTCCCTCATGGCTGGTGTACACCCACACCACATCCATCCAGCACAGGCGTCACAGGACATGTGACCCTGCCAATAAAAAGGGCCTGGCGTACGTGCTGGACGTCATTTCCACTCTCTAACTGGGTGTCTCCGTGTAGTTCTCATGTATGCATGAGGGCCTAGGGCCCTGCCACCTCACATTGCCCAGTGCCGGGGGTGACATGATGGCGTCCGCACCATGGGACTCAATCATTAAGGGTCCATGGCTAGCGGTGTACAGACTTGGTGGCACCGGATACACTGCGGCAGGCACAGGCACACCGCCACGGGACGGTGTCTTGCGGTGCAGTGAGATAGGGGCACCTAAATTGCTGAGCGGGTGTGCAGCCTGTGATGATGGGCGGTCCGGACTGGCAAGGATCAGTGTGAGCCCTGCTGGACCGCAGTGTAGGCCTGAGCCAGCGGGCAGTGCGGGCCTCCCGCCACGTGGCGTTGCCTCGCGGTTCAAAGAGTTAGTGGCACCTCAAGCGCTGAGCGGGTGTGCAGCCTGCGATGATGCCGTGTGCACTGATGTGGTCTCTGCCATTGCGAAATCAAGACCCAGAGTCAGGTGTGTGACCTGGTGGCCCGCGGTGAGGGGCTGCATGATGAGGAGGGTGCCATGGTCGCGGGCCCTGGGCAAGCGATGATGGCGTGTGCAACTGTATGGACTCTGCCATTCATGTCTCTGGACACTGTTTCAGATAAGGGACCTGGGGGACTGCAGTGTATACCGGCACGTGGTTGGAGACACACCGGTGGCAGCAGGTGAGCAGTGAGACCTAGGTCCGCAGTGTCAGCACTCTCTCACCCTCTCTTTCTCTCTCCCTCTCTCTCTCTCTTTCTCTCTCCCTCTCTCCCTCTCCCTCTCTCTCTTTCTCTCTCCCTCTCTCCCTCTCTCTCTCTCTTTCTCTCTCCCTCTCTCTCTCTTTCGCTCTCTCTCTCTGTACTTTGATGGGCGCATGGCACACCTTCTTATCCAGATTTCTGTTTTGCAGGCTGTGACTTACAGAATGTCCTGAGAAGACCCGCCATGCCTCTTCAGAATTGTTGTTTTTGGTTTATTCTGTAATAAACGTATTATTTGGATATTATGATATGAATGTATGATTTCCCTTTTTCTGACCACACATGTATGTTAGGTGTTGTGATTGTGCGACTTCTGGCGATTTGTTTGGTTCATGATTTAGTGGAGTTGATGTGCAATATCTTTGTCCAAAGGGGGGAGGGTGTGGGGGGTGCCCGGGGGGGTGGGGAGTGGGGGTGGGGTTGGTAGGGTCCTGGGGGTGGTGGCGGTGGGTGTTGTTGACCTATTGGGGCTCCGGGCTGCATTATCGGTTGCTCCAGGGCATCTGTTGTTCTTTATGTATGGCTATGGGCTGTGCTCCCTTGCCTGGTGCCGGTTGTCGTCCGACTTTACACCAGGTAAGAGCAGGTGTTAATTTCCTGTTGCTAACGTGCCTTATCGCATGTTTTGTGATCTTATCGCCGATCTGGCTGGTCATTGAGAATGTTGTGGAGTGGTGTTGTCGCGGATTTTTGCACGGGAACGCCTACTCTGCATATCATTAGCGTTAGTTGCCAGGGTCATCTGTGACGATGTTTTTTGCGACTGCTTTCGCAGGTAAACTGGTGTTATGGGCTGTTAGCGCCAACTTGTGAATGGGGCAATGAATTTATCGCGACTTTGGCTGCGATAAAGTGCCGACTGGATGCCAGCCTCAGACCAATAACGGAAAAAGCAGCTGTTAGACCTTTAATATTCTGGAGAAGATTGTAGGTTACCCCTGAATTGACTTTTTATCGTAAAGGCCTTGCGGATGTGCTCAAATACCCTGCTGCGGTTAACCTTTAATGGATAAAATATATTAGAGACACATATATTAAAATGGGTCTACCCAATATGTGGGAAGATCCGGGGGCCTGCAGTTACACCATCTCAGCCAAGGAATTGAGCCCGGTTTAGATCATATAGGCTGAACAAGCTTTTAACTACATTATCACTGGGTAATCTAACAGGCTCCTTTTTAATGATAAAGGATATTTGAAGTACAGAACCTTTTCTAGATGATAATGAGCCGATCCTGGCAAGGAAACTCTACATGCACTTCCGTTGCGGCACTCTGCCACGATGCACCTTCACTTCAAGATGGGCAAAGTCAACAGATCCAGCTGCAATGGAATGTCCTACTTGCGGACATGATAGGGAAACCGTAGCCCATAGTCTGTTCTTTTGCCCAACTTATAGCAGGGCTGGGGCTAGGTGGATAATTCCCCTATACAGATGCCTAGGAGTTACTAGACATTTGGGGGCGTGTAGAATTATGCAGACTGATTTGATGGCCCCTATGGTGTTTGCTGTCTCTAGACTTTTATTGAGTATGTGGTATCCTGGGAAATATATGAAGTCCATTGCTCTGCTCATTAATCTTTGATATGAATGAATTTAAAGCTCTTAATATATGTATTAGGAATTTGAGCATTTTGTTTTTAAGTACATATTATTCATATTTTATTTTAGGATTATATTGACTTTTTAAACTCTTATTAGCTATATTTAATGTTTATATACTGCATTAAAATTGTTTGTCTCTTTTATGGTATTTTACCGAAATAAAGAGTATTGAACTGAACTAAATATTAGATTCTCTTTGACATATTTATTTATTATTTATTGATAGTAGTGTACTGCGTGCAAATGTTTTGGTACTGAAGAGCGCAAGATAAACAACAAACTTTTATCAAGAGGAGAAGTTGTGGAGGTGATTAATTTACCTGATGACTATAATGAGACTAAAACACTGTTACAATATCACACCCCAATCACCATCATTTGAAATCACAAAAAAACGCATTCCATTGTTCCCTATGCTTTCTCGTTCTCCCTATATGCTCATCACACCTAGGGCACAACATCAAAATATTCATTTAAATAGCATCAAACATCATCCTGTCAGCACAACAAACTACACTCCCACCCTCCACATCACTCAAAAGCTACATACACAACGTCATACTACACCACACAACATCACCACACCATGCCACAATAGAGCATGCCATTGAACACCATAGTTTGCCTCTCCTGCTTCCTCACACCACTTCACATCACATCACATGCAGCAGAAAACATATTATAACACCGCCCCACATGCCACACCATTCACAATCACACCATGCCACCCTCACTTCTTTCCTCACAACATCACAATACACCAGACTCCATAATAATATTGTTGTCTCATCATCTTCCCCACATAACACCATACATTGTAATTAGCACTTCCCATCACACCACAAGCATACACCACAACAAAACCTGTATTTCAAGAAACTCCTACACATGCAACAACACCACACAACCAACGACACCACACCAGCCTCTCTATATACATGCCATATAACAAATGTCACTGATCAGATGATGGTTACACCAGAAAAGCACATCTGCCCAGCCTGTGACCTTTGTATACTGGAGACAGTCTATCCTCATACATCACATGACCGATGGATGTCAAGTTGCATCGGTGGGAAGCTGTAAGCCCAATCTCGATGCATCCTTTGGAACACCTCCAAGTACACAACACGTGTTCATGCATGTATGTATCTACGCATAGGTATTTGTAAAGTGAGAACCTTGCAACAGAGTGTACTGCAGGATAGCCGTCAATACAGTTTACAGATGTAGGGAAGGGAGGTGTACAAATCACTTACTGTATTCAGATGTATGTATGTTTTGCTAATTATATAGAATCAGCATAGCTCAGAAGCAACTGAGGACTGTATATTTCTTGGGGGAATGGGAGAGATCATGTATAGTACACAAATACAATTTACATATTTAGGTACAGGGAGATTATGGGTTTTGCCCAGAATCACACAATGTTGAGTTAAGCATCGAGGCCAGGATTCGAACCTGGGTCCGGAAATTCCATAGTAACACAAAAAGATGATGGACGGAATGCTGAACATTGTCAAACATTCACCCCAGTACAGAGATCTGGGCCTTAATTAATTGTTTAGTTGCTCACCATTCCAGGTTAGATCCAGCCATATGCAAATCAGTCTTGACCCTGCTCCCCATGGGAACAGTCCAGCCCGAACTGCCAGACCAGGTCCTCCGTGGACTGGAAACAAGCATCCTGTGACCGGTTTTGGGGTATCACCCCTCATCAGGCAGGCTTGCTTGAATCCAGTGGCACAGTGAGCACGGGAACCACGTCTGAACATACCCTTCCTACTTAGGGCGACCAAAGCAAAAGGAACAAATGATGGACGGAATGCTGAACAATGCAAACATTCATCCCCAGTCACAAAGATCTGGGTTTAATCCATCGTTCTTTTCCGCACCACGCCACCCCAGTTTGGACCCAGCCATATGCAAATCAGTCTTGACCCTGCTCCCCGTGGGAACAGTCCAACCCGAACTGCCAGGCCAGGTCCTCCCAGGACCGGAAACAAGCATCCTGGGACCGGTTTCAGGGTATCCCCCCTCATCAGCCAGGCTAGCTTGAATCCAATGGCGCAGTGAGCCCTGGACCCATGTCTGGGCATACCATTCCCATATAGGGCGACTACAGTAATCTGGGCCTAAATCCGTAATTCTTTTGCTCACCATGCCATTCCAGTTTTGATCCAGCCATATGCAAATCAGTCTTGACCTTGCTACCCATGGGAACAGCCCAGTCTGAACTGCCAGGACAGGTCCTCCCAAGTTCCATAGTCAGCAGCTCTAGCCATTAGGCTATACCTACTCTCCAGGAGGATGTTCTTTCAAGGGGTGAATATTCAGTTATTCCTTGAATGGCAGAGGACGTGAGTGGTTCTAAAAATTATGGAGAAGTTCCATATCCTGGGTGCATGGATGGAGAAGGCCAGTTTCATGTTTGTTTCTTTCTAACAGTTCTTTGCCTCTATTATAATGTTGTCCTGGGTGTGGTTGTCTGCCAGGTGGTGCCAGAGATGGTTCATTAGTGAGCCTGGTTGGCAGGTGTGTCATTCATGGTGGCCTGGGAGGTAAAGAGGCTGGTCTTGAAGATGATTTGGGAGTGGAGGGAAAGACATTGGATTTCCATCAGGGTAGAGCTGAGGTGGTTTCATTGCTTGAGGCCCATCGCAGACATGCCGGGACATGTAGAAAGCCTCTTGGGAGGTGGACAGTGTGGTGTTGAGAGGTCACGGAGCATGGTGTTGACTTTGTCAAGATGAGAGTCTATGAGGGCTTGCCCAGAAGATCAGAAGTGTCTGGCTGTGAGGAAGGGTTTCACTCTCGTCAACAGGGAGAGCTGGTATCCTACCCTCTTGGTGATGTGAGACTTGAGGAAGAGGTTGGTGTTGGGGGTCAATCCAAGTTATTTTGCGTTCCTTCATAGTTGGGGGTTAAAGCCACCTGAGTTTATGTCGTTGAGCCCGGTTTGGGCTGTGTGTTTAGTGCTAGCAAGTGCCAGGAGGTCCAGTTTGATCGAGATGGCTTTGGAGTATGTGCTAGCCATCCCAGTCTGAGTGAGGTGGCGACAGCACTTCAGTCAATGAATGTTGAGAGCAGAAGAGACTTTCCTACAGAGTTGAGTGTCACCTCAAAGTTGCATATATGATGAGGCTATCAGTGACTAGGGTTCTGAGAGACCATGTAGAGGCTGAAGATTACAGGGGATCTGATGGAGTCCTGGATACAGTACAGGTGATGGGGACCATCTGGAAATTGTGGGAAGGAAAGGGAATGAAGAGAAAGGGAAGGGAAGGGTAGCTGATGGCAGTGGACGGAAGGGAAGGGGGTAGGGAAGAAAAAGGAAGGGAATGGAAGAGAACAGGAGGAGGAGAGGGAAGGGAACGGAAGGTGGAAAGGAAGGGAAGGCAAGAGAAGGGACGGGATGGGAAGGGTAGGGAAGGGAAGGGTAGGGAAGGGAAGGGTAGGGAAGGGAAAAGAAGGGAAGGGGAGAGAAGGGAAGGGAAAGAAAGGGAAAGGAAGGGAAGTGAAGGGAAAGAAAGGGAAGGGGGAGGGAAAGGGAAAGGAAAGGAAGGGAAGGGAAGGGAAGGGGAAGGGAAGGCAAGGGAAAGGAACGGAAGGGGGAGGGAAGGGAAGTGAAAGGAAGGGAAGGGAAAATAAGGGGAAGGTAAGGGGGAAGGGAAGTGAATAGAAGGGGGAAGGGAAGTGAAGGGAAAGAAAGGGAAGGGGAGGGAAAGGAAAGGAAGGGAAGGGAAGGTGAAGGGAAGGCAAGGAAAAGGAACGGAAGGGGGGAGGGAAGGCAAGGGAAGTGAAAGGAAGAGAAGGGAAAATAAGGGGAAGGTAAGGGGGAAGGGAAGTGAATAGAAGGGGGAAGGGAAGGGGGAAGGGAAGGTAAAGGAAGGGAAGGAAAGGAAAGGGAAGGGAAAGGAGGGAAAGGGAAGGAAAGGGGGAAGGGTAGGGGGAGGGGCAAGGGAAGGAAAGGAAAGGGGAAAGAAGGGAAGGGAAAAGGGGAAGGAAGGCAGGGGAAGGGATAAGGGAAGGCAAGGGAAGGAAAGGGAAGGGCACGTGAATGGAAGGAACGGGGATAGAAGGGAAGAGAAAGGAAGGGGAGGGGAAGGGAAGGGACGCATCCTATGTATGCCAGCACTGTCTCCAGTACTGTGACGCAGTTTGAAGCATGAGTGGGGTTATGAACCCTCTCAAGAAGGATTCCACCCATTATAGAGCTGTACCTCGGCATCTTTGACATTTCAAGCAGTCACATGATGTCCGGAGGCAGTGTGCTGGGTCTGTGTGTGCCTCAGGCCCGCACTAAACACTCAGCTGCCCCCGGCGCCGAGAACTTCTAGACTTTGTGCCCTTTGATGCAGTAAATGCGGTTTCCTAGGTAACCTCAGGTGTGTGCTTCTGCAGCCCTCGGGCAGGATGGATGCGGACCTGGCTGTGCCCCGACATGGAGAGACTTTCATTTCCGGGCACGGGCTTTGGGGCCTTTCAGCATGAACTGCAGACAAAATCAGCTCACACAGCGAGAGGACACGCGTGCCGGGAATATACAGCCTCAGGAGTGCAGAGACCACGCGTCGTGCAGGCGCACGTGGTGGCGCCTTGATGGAAGAAACACTGACAGGTTCTGTCTGTGGTTCTAGGGTCTGCATTTAACACTGTCAGGCAGCGGCTCTGTCTCATCGTAGCCTCTGTAGGGATCACAGACAGCAGCACTTTCCGCCATTATTGTTCAGTGTAATAAACACTGAAAAATAGTGACTCTATAACGAGTTATTTATCAGTGTTATAAACACAGGCAGAAAGTGCCTTTATTGTTCAGTGTAATAAACACTAAAAAATAGTGACTCTATACGGAGTTATTTATCAGTGTAAAAACACTGGGAGGCACCGACGCTGTCCACGGTTATTTTCAATGTAATAAATTCTGGTATACAGTGGCTGTCTGTGCACTGTTGTTTTTCAGTGTAACAAATACTGACAGACAGCGGCTCTATCCATAATTATTTACACTGTAATAAACACTGGCAGGCAGCAGCTCTGTCCGCAATTATATACACTTTAATGAACACTGTCAGACAGCAGCTATGGCCATAGTTATTTACACTGTAATAAACACTGGCAGGCAGCAGC